>PVLD010012441.1:0-60409 GCA_004027595.1 Dinomys branickii | reverse complement strand
AAAAAAAAAAAAAAAAACGTGATATTCAGAATCTGTTCTACATCAGAAAAGCCTCAGAAAGTTAGGGATTCATGGTCAATAAAACACAGCAGAGCTGGAGGAAATGAAGAGAAGCATTTCAAAGGATATTCAGAATGGCAAGTAGCTGTTCAATAGAATTTAGAGTCTGTGAAGCACTTTCATATTTAACTGAACTAAACCAAAGTATTAATTGTGTCATGAGTCACAACCTGCTGTATAAAAGCTTGCTAAAATGCAGTGCCTTCGGCAAAGTTGGGGTCTATGGAAACGAGGGAGACAGCTGTCCCCTGGGCCAGCCTCTCACTCCTCAAGGGCACGGTGTCCTACGTAGTCTCTATAGTCTTCGATGGGCAGTGTCACAGCTTAGAGAGCAGAGCGCTTTCACCCCCTAAGACAGTTACCTGTTCTTATTAGTTCCCATTTTCCCTCTAGCTTTCTGGTACAGCTATGGTGAAGCCATAAACAAGATTGACCACTGCCCATCAGGCTTTGCTTTTGCTTGGAGTTCTCCCGTGTGTCACTTTTGGGTGCGCATCCCACGTCAGATCTTGAGCCAGAGTGGTAGCTACAGGTAATAACAACTCTGGCCCTACTCATGCCCGGACACTTCTTTTGTAAAAGTTTGAGGAGATACGAGATGTTCTGTCAGCCAGAACGGTCTCTCTCTGCCTTTCACGTCCACCAGTGCCTTCCATACAGCATCCTGCCCAGGGCTTCCCACATGCTAAGCACACAAAGGACGGGGCAGACAAGATCCCCATCCACACGGGGTCTTGGATGGTGTCATCTTCAGATCTGGAGCTTGCACAATAACTAGTTTGAATTTCTCATAATATGTTTTCCCAAATGCAGTGAGGTTAGCAGAAACTTTTAAAAGGAGAACATGTTTGCTAGACAAGGGCTTCAGGGAGACGGGACTCCTCAGAGAGAGCTCGAGGCTCCTTGAGGACACACTAGGCAGTGAGAAACCTATGGGGGTCAGCAGAACACCCCTAGGATCCTAAGTCCACCTTAGTTGGTTTGTTTAGTCTGTGCAAAAACACTTTGAACCATTTTAGATGTGGAAAACCAGCCATAGGCTATGGGCAGGATGAATCTGGGGAAAGGCAGGAAGAGCTGAATTGCAATAGGAAATGAAGTTGGAGAACAGGGGAGGCATCCAGTACTTGCCTGGAAGGGAACTCGGGAGGGACGGTTGGGAGCCCGGGTCTGCAGCTGCTCAGGGGCAGGAGCGGAATGACAGTGAGGGAAGGAATGGGTCCTCAGTGATGACCACATCCTGTAATGTTTTCTAGTGTCCTGCAATTTTTCAAAATACAAATGCCCCAAATTCCATTTGAAGTTACCTGCCTTGCCATGATATAACCTTTCTCGTGTTAGTCCCTGTTTGTTGTCATTGCTGAGTCTTATTATCTACTATCTTTTTGTATCTGCCATTTGGGGGAAACTGAAAAAGGAGGAAGTAGGTATTGCACTAAAACATGAACATAAAGTGGGAAGAAAAAGTGAGCCCAAAGAGGAGGAACACAACGAGATTTCTGCGCACAGAGACAATCTAAGCAGAGCCGGGCCCAAGAGCGATGCAAGAGGGAGAGCAGGGGTGCACACTGGCCCAGGGTGCTGGGGTTGAAGTCAGTTCTATGTCAGCAGGGCAAAGTGTCCACAGGCCAGAGGACGGGGCTGTCCACTTGGCTGACTTGTGGGCAGTTTGGGGAAGCACACTGTGCTGTGACGAGAAGGGACATAGTGACACACATCTAGCCCAGAGCCTTCCTTTCCCAGATAGAGGACCCTGGGGAAGGAAAGGGAGAGGAAAGACCACGCCCATCTCCCCTCCCCTGACGGGCTCTCCCTGCCTGGGCCTCTGCCCTCCACAAGCCAGGGGCCGTGCTTTGAGGATGTTTGGGCAAAGTTTTAGTGATTTAGAGCTCTCCACTAGGCTCACTGGCTGGGCAGCTGGGAAATTCTGAATCACATCGGCTGGAATGTTTTGTTTACTTCCTCCCTTCTTGGCTAAAGGGGAACAAGGTTTTGTTCTCCTCCCTTCCCCCACAGTGAATACTTTCCAGCAGTGAGCACTCTACCCAGTCTCCGGTCTCTCTCCTAACCTGTGTCACTCTGGCTAGTTTCATAGAAGAAGTATCACTTGGAATGCTGAGTTTCTTTTCAGAAGCTAAAGAAGGAAAGGGAGAATGTCTCTTCTCTAACCCTGTTCCTGCTAAAGCTGCTGTCCCTTATTATGAGAGGCATGTTGCAAATGAGGTCTGCACCCGGCAGCCAGCCCTGCCAGGAAAGGAAGTGCACTGAGATTGTGAAACCAGATTGTTCAACCAGGACCGCTGGCATCCTCTACTCAGTTCTCCAGAAGCCTTTCTTTAAACCAAATTAGAGTCAGCATCCAGCAACCCAATAAACAAACCCTGGTGACTCTGGAGCTGCCTGCATGCTGTGAGGGTTGAGCAGTCTCGGGGTCCTCCTTGCCCTGTGCTCACAGTGGTCCCCATCACAGTCCCCATAGACACCGTGGGAGCTGCCAGGCAGCACAGCTGATGCACCATCCAGAGTGACCCTCGACATCTCAAAGTGGACTCCCCATGTCCGAGGCAAAGATGTAGTGTGTTCAGACTCAAACTCAGGTTCCCAAGCTCCAATCATGGCTCTTTCCTGTGGCTTGCTGAAGTGGCAAAGCTCTCTCAGGACCGTGCCCATCCCCAACCTGGACCAAAGGCCTCCTTGGAAGCAGTGGGGAGTGAGAGGTTGGACCGGCGGTGTGCACTGTGTGTGGTAACTGGGAACGAACAGCGAGGGCTTGACCTGAGTGGTCTAAGAAAAGCACACAGACACCCCCCAAATCAGTGACCTGTCCACACTGTCCAGTGATGCATTCACACACTGAGATGTGCGCTTGCAGGTTGTGTCAACACTGTGCACAAATCACATGTACGTGGACCTAAAAGGTGTCCTCACTACACACGTAGGCTAAGGGGTGTGCACCCAAGCATGACCTGTTCCTCCTGGAGATACGAGGAACAAAGCAATCCAAGATTCAGTCAAGTGCAGGAAAGAGGAGGCTGCCAAGAGGCTTGGTGGCATATGCACTGCGTGTTATTTGAAAGTAAGCAGTTTTACATAAGTAAGAGTATACTCTAACAGTCTGAAAAGTGTAGTATAGTAAATACTGAAACCAGCATTTCCAGTGTAATAGGTTTTACACAGTGCTGCACGCTGTGCTTCTGTGTGACTTGCAAGATGGTAGGCTTGTTTTCACCAGCGTCTCCATGCACGCGTGAGTGATGAATTGCACCATGATGTTGCCATGGCTACAGCATCACTGGGTGACAGGCCTTGTTCGACTCTAGTCGCAGGCCACCATGCAGGCTACCATGGGCCTGCACCTGCTGATGTAGTGCAGGACTGTCATTCTTGAAAGACTTGGTATTTCGGTGCCATGCATCATTTCCTCTTCACATTGGTCAAAACACAGCCCAAGGATGCACCTTCATCCTGGGGAAAGCATCAAGTCGGAAATCAGCCAGCATCATCACTGTCTTGTGAAAAGGTGGTTGTGGGAGATGGTCTCAGGCCCCACAGAGAATGGAAGTGAACTTTGTTTGTGTGCTCAGGAGGCCAGTTCCTCCTCTCTTGCTGGGCCTCCATCTAGAGGGAAGCGAGGTGTTCATGTGAGCTCTCACCCAGCACCTGGGTAGAGTAAATGTGCAGTCGTTCCAGCCGTTATTTTTGTTACATTGCTAGCATGGTGATTACTCTTCTTATGGTAACTCTGGAGCTCAGAGTGACTGAAGTCACCCTTTCTTCAGAGAAAAGCCAAGGCCTAGAGTTTGAGTGCCTCACTCACTGTCACACAATTAGGAAGAGGGTGGAGGTTGGCTTTCAAACTGGACCCCTAGGGGCTGGGGATATAGCTCAGTGGAATAAGCGCTTGCCTAGCAAGCGCAGGGTCCTGAGTTCGATCCCCAGTACCACAAAAAAAAAAAAAAAAAACTGGACCCCTCACCGCTGCAAAGTTTATACTATCATGGCCTCTGACAGAGCTCAGCTTTCCGGGGAAGAAGTATTCCTGCCGGTGCACTGTCATCCCACAGGTAGTTCGCCCTCTCGCTTTTCGGAAACAAATGTATTGCAAGTATAATGTTCTAATGACCTCTGAAATAATTGATCCCTCCTTTGTCATTGACATGGCTTCTTATTTTCTGTTTGTAATTTATTTTGTAAGCGTCTGACTGTCTTACTCTTGGGTGTGTCTTTGGAAAAGCTATGCAGGTTATCAGAAGCATGGAGAAACTCACATTTAAGTATTTGAGGGCTGCGTTGTTAGAAGGGGCATACAAATGAGAACCAAAGTTGCTGATGTCACAAGACTTGCACTTTAAGTGAGGACAGTAAAATCTACACATGAAAACAACGAGCCTGTAAATAATTTCCAAG
This sequence comes from Dinomys branickii, assembly GCA_004027595.1. Taxonomy (NCBI): domain Eukaryota; kingdom Metazoa; phylum Chordata; class Mammalia; order Rodentia; family Dinomyidae; genus Dinomys; species Dinomys branickii. The sequence continues at coordinate 55,942 of PVLD010012441.1, read as the reverse complement.
TGAGAGGAGATGGGCAGGAAGTAGGAGACAGCAGCCAAAGAGAGGTCGGGGGCCCTGAAACCAAGTTATCCTGGGAAACACACTCTGAAATCTGGGCTAAGAATTCTGGAGAACCAAGTGTGTCTGTGGAATCCAGAAGCTAGAAGATTTTTGCCCCTCCAAGAAAGTTAAATAATTCATCTGTCTTCTCTGTTCCACCCCCTTCTGTTTCCCTGTGCGAGGCTCTGCGCAGGCTGATGAAGGCAGCTGGCATCGTCTCCGCCTCTCCCGGAACCCACCATGCAGGGACCAGCTCTCCCAAGTCGTACTTCCGGGAGATGCACAGAGCAAGCTGGAGAAGGAGAATCTTCCTTTGAATTATAGGAAGTCGCTGGTTCCCATTTGCCAGCCCATCCTGTCAGTAATTTATTCCAGATTCTTAGGGCACGCGACACAATCATTATGCAGCATGAGAGGTGTATTTGTTTCAGTGTCTTCCTTTTACAAGGAGAAATCCTTCATTCAGTGACAATATTTTGGAAGAAACCCACACTGTAAGATCTCATTTTTAGGACAGAGGATGATTTTCCTGTGGTAGGAAACCCCCTCAGTGCAGTCTGCCAGCTATTTTGCCACTCGAGTCATGTGACATTTTCAAGATCGATAGGAAGAATGAGGAATTGTAGTCCCTTGGGGCCATCGACGGTCTCAGAAGCCGGTTCTCATTCCATCCATCATTTTGATTTTAAAGACATTTGCAAGAACAACTGATAATTTGGAAAGGGAAGCTTTTCTATATCAGTCTCCAAAATCTTTTCTTTTATCTAGCAAAAAAAAGAAAGAAAGAAAAAAGAAATAAACTATTTCTGAGAAAGTTCTTTTAATTTTTGGAGCAATGAATATTTAACCCAGTCTAGAGCACAGTCTAATCCAATGAATTACTACCTCTATTTTTTTTTCTTTTTTGGTGTTAGGGATTGAACCCAGGACCTTTGCCCTGAGCCACACACCCAAGCCTTTCTATTCTTTTTTAAAATATTTTGGACAGGGTCATGCTATGTCACTGTTACCAAGACTAGGCTCACACTCAGCCCTGCCTCAGCTTCCCTGAGTTCCGAGATTGCAGGTGTGTGCCAACATACCTGGCTTGAAGTAACACCCTCCACGAGTGAGTTGATCTGAGTCTCATCCTGGAGAGGCCCAGTTCTTCATCTTGATGTGGGAATGAGGATGAAAGCTGAGGGGTTAGGAAACCGTGGCACAACAGGGAGAGCATTTGACTGCTCTTGCATTCTCAGACACATTTGCTTCTCTTGGAGTGGTCTCCTGAACTCTCCTTGAGGACTGGATCCTTATACAGTCACTTGACCCAGCCCTGGCCAATCAGCAAAGGATGATGCTTGCTTATAAAAACTAAAGGAATCACATCAACTGGCCCAGGAAAATATGTGTCATCCAAATTGGCCAAATGAGAATGAATTCAGAGAATTATGTAGAAGCTACCAAAATGAAGAACTTACTCTCTTTCCTGAATTTAAACCCAGAAATATATGAGCCTGGGGCTGTGGTCTCCAAGCTGTGGGCTTGAGAATGTCCCACAGAAAAGGACAGTTTTATTTCTTCCTTCTAAATCTGTGTACCTTTTATTTTTCTTGTCTTATTGCACCAGCAAGGATTTCTAGCACAGTGTTGGAAGGGAGAGAGAGGAAGCCCTTGCCTTGTTCTGACCTTAGTGCAAAAACATTATCACCATTAAGCTGGTGCTTTGTTAGCTGCAGGGTTTTGCAGACATTGTTCATCAAGCAAAGAGAATTCCCTCTAGTCCTCATTTTCTGAAAGTTCCTATCATGACTGGGTCCTGGCTTTCCTTAGCAGCATTTCCCCATCTCCTGGTGTGATCATGTGGATCCTTTAGGGTGCTGATATAGTAGATTATGTTGTTAGGTTTTTCAAACAAATACCAAAATAGTTCATATATATGTGATGTCTTTGATTAATTCTGGCCTCTAAATTAGTTAGGAAATATTCCCTCTGCTTCTGTTTTCTGGAAGGGATTGAAGAGAATTGATCTAATGTCTTTCTTAAATGTTTGGCTGAGTACATTAATGAACCATCTGAGCTCAGTGTTTCTGTTTTGAAGTGAGTACTTACTGGTTCAGTAACTCTAAGAGGTATAGGACTATTAGCTATTTCTTCTTGTGTGAGCTTTGGCAGTCCATGCCTTTGAAGTGCTTGGTCCTTTTCTTCTTGGTCATCAGATTTCTAGGCATAGCATTGTTCATTTTTTTAATTGTTCCTTCCATGTTCACTGGATTAGTAATGATGTCCTATGTTTTATTTGTGATATTTTTCTTAGCCTGCCTAGAGGCCTATGTTTTATTGATCTTTTCAAAGAACCATCTTGGATTTTGTTGATCTATTATTATTTTTAATGCTCTTGGCTTTACAGCATCAGATGCTGTCCTTGGCAATGTGTGCATTCCCTTGTCATCATTCCAGTGACTTTCTGAAACTTCTCCCACACAGTGTGAAGCCAAAAAATGAATTTTAACATTTACTTTTACAGTCCTATAATCTAAGTATGCATGACCGTGAATAAGTTAAGATTCACTTATCTTTTTCTATATATCCTAAGGCTGGACAACTTGGAAAATAAATTTAATGTTACACTTTTAAGCATTTTCCTCAGGTGTTAATGATTAATAGGCAAATATTCAACAGGCAAATCAAATTTGAAGGAAATCCTATATTCTCCCCCCAACTAGTTGATCTCTGGTAACCATGTGAATATCTATCTAGTTTTCTTGTTTGCCTATCTTTAAAGGTAACACATAGAAGATGGGGTTTCCTTTTGGAATTGTATGCGTGCGTATAGCATAGTTTGGTCATACCCACCGTTGTAGAAGTTTAAGTGCTCTCCATCCAGTCACCCCATCAGCCACATATTGAAAAGTGTAATGAACACACGGGTAGAGGTAATTCCATGTGCCTAGCTCTGTGCTGTTCATTACAGGCTCAGCACTGAGCCACACCCACACCTCTCCCTGTTGTCACAGCTCCCCTCTAGCCTACCCCCTGATTCCCATCCTTCATTAAACTTAGTTTCCAGTCTTGCAGTGATTCTATCCTAGAAGTACTTTTTAAGTCTGTGATTCTGTTTCTGTAGTCCCCCTGCCTCGCGTCACAGCTACCTCATCCCTGCTGTATGACGGTAGCACCCCGCAGCTGTAATAGGGTGGTGCCTTCCTGGCTTTACCCTGCGGATCTGCCACACAGATCCACAGTGTGGATGATTGTTGAGCAGTTGATGTCATTAATTTGCATATTATATCATGTTTATGGAACATAATTTTTATATTATTCTTTTTCATGTACATGTTTTCATGGTAAACTTCTTAAATAGTTCAATCACTTAGCTATTTTTTAATCTTCTGTTGGGTGCAGGACAAAACCTAAACTCATAGCTCACTGTACAAGTTGCTCACCCGTGGAGCCGGGGCAGTTCATGACCTACTTCTGCTCCCCTGTGTTCTGGCCTGGCCCATCTCCCTTTGGCCTCAGCCCTGTACCCTTTGATGGGTCCAAGCTGTGGTGTAGCTCATTCCCACAGCCGAGGATTTCCTTGTCCTCACGTAGCAAATGTCCTCAGTGCTAAAGACTCAGTGCGAAATATTTTCCATTGAGACTAATAAGAATCAGTCATGTTCGCTATGTTTCCCTTCCACCCGTGGTTCTTACGACATTCTGTCGCAATTACCAAACCAATGGCCCTAACCCTCCATTTCCTCCATATCACAGTGCCTGGCAAGCACGAGGTGCCTGAAAATATTCTTTCACGTGATCTTTTCATGGCCTAAAGACAACTGAGAAACAGTGTTTTTCTGTCTTCCACTTTTCTCTCCCGTCTTGTAAACCTTCTCAGAGATCTGATTTTCCTCAAAAATCAATCATGGTTCTAATCTCTTGGGCTGTAAAAATGTGGTAATATTTCATTCATCAACACCATCAACAAATTGGCCCCGTCATAAGACTTAATGATTTTTAGCACAGCTGGGATTCATCTTTAGAAAAACACTGATACTTGACTCCTTTAATAAACTCTTTTCCCTGACTTAGCAATTGTTAATTTCTACTTAATTGCTTGGAGTCAACATCAGATTTAATTTCTCAGGTTCTGCCCTGAAATAGGTCTGCATGAGGCCTGCTCCTGGCTGGTCTGGCTGCACAGCATTTTCTGCTTAGATTACGAATTAAATGGTTTGAAATCATATGCTTTCCTCTTGAGTTTTTTATCCTCATGAAGACTCTTTATATGATCAGCCTGACAGTACTTTCATCTTTTCTGTTTCTGAATTAAATTAAATTTGAATTGAATTGAACTTGGTAAATTTTTGAATTAAGTTTAATTTGAATTGAATTTGGTAAAACATGGATAGCTGCAACCATAAGACCTTTCATGCGCCTCCTGTAGTTAAATCTTCTTTAGTGTGGCTACTTTTAAAAGACTGTGTCAAAGATAATAAAAGCTGAGACATGGGTCGTTAGCTAATAAGTGGACAGACACATACAGTGTGATGTAACCACACAATGGAGTATTATTTAGTAATGAAAAAGAATGGAGTACTGATACATGCTACAAGATGAATGAACATTTTTGTTTCAATTTTTTTCATTTTATGAAAAAATAAAACAAATTTCACAACAAAACAAGAGAATAGCAATAGTTAACACAGGTAGAGTGTGCATCCTTATCTTCAAAGTAGTTAAGAGTATGAGACACAGGCAAAAAGATTCTCTTACAAAGAAGAAACAGGTAATAGCAGAAATGATCTTTGGAAGTGTGGTATCAGATGGAAGAAGCTGGTCACAAAAGACCACAGAAGTGTATTACTTATTCCATGTGTAGGAAATGTCCAAAATAGGCAAAAATAAACTTCAGGAAAATAGATTAATGATTACCTAGGACTGGAAGGCTTGGAGAGGAATGGGGGCTGACCACTAATGGGCTTATTTGTGCAGTGATTAAAATGTTCCAGAAGTGGATGTGGAGTTGTTTGCATTGGTCTGTGAACATAGCAACAACCACTGAATTGTGCACACATGATAGGTGAATTTTCTCTCAGTCCAGCTGGCTGACTTTCAAATTTCGGTTGATTTTGAAGCTTAGGCATGAGAACTGGATACAGTGTTCTCAGGGCAAAGCTCATGGATTTAACAAGCAAAGAAAAACACTAACCATGATAGTGACTGGAGAACACCAATCTGATTTATGTCCTTGTTCACTCAACAGTCCAAGGCAGAAGCTCCTGGGAGTCTGGAGCCTGCGGGAAGGGCCTGGGCTCATCCCATTGCTTGTCTTAGGACTCGTAGTCTTCTGCATTTAGGGAGCCTCCGTGGCCTCTGCGTTCAGCTGGCCACAAGAGAAAGAAAGGGGCACATTCATTTTCTTACCCTCTCGGGTCACCTCTTTTCGAGCTCTGCTGGGCACACCCAATTCCAGGAGGCTCTGGGATCAGGAGGTAGTTGTGTGTCTAGGAATAAGAGCTTTATGTGGCCTCTGGCTTCCCACCCTTCCCCATCCTCTTTATCCTCCCCTCCTGCCCAACTTCCTAGTGCACCAGCTAATGTGGTTCTCTCGGTCTCTCCTGGGGCATGTGTGTGATGCTGGAGACAGCTTAGATTTCTAGTCCTAATGGGGAAGAGAGGATGGCTGGCATATGAGATTCATCAACTTGCTCCTTCCTACCTCTCAACCCATTGCCTTTTCATCAGACAGCACTTTTTCCCGTATTGTGTTAATAATATCCCTTAGTTATTGTAGGCTGCTCAGGTCCACAATCTTCCGAACGAGCGTACGGTGAGGGCTAAATAAAAAGAGCCAAATGGAGTGATTTCAGGGCTTTAGGAGGATCAGGACCCTCTCACAGAATTCAAGATTCTCTTAGGGCTAAGACCAAGACCTTCTCTGGGTGGCCCATATTTATTTGGTTATCAGAAGGAGCGGGAGGAGTACTCAAGAAGGGCAGAACCACTCAAGGACTTCTCCATGTAAGGTATTAAATTAATCCACCCATGAGTGAGATGCCTGAGGCTACAGTCTTTATCTAGTTGAGATTGGATCCAGGTGTCCTTCGCTGTGGACTTGTCTTACCCTTTGAGGCTTTCTGGCTTCATCCAACACTACAGGCCTCAGTAGGGCCCAGTGACTCACAGATGTTCACTTACTATGAGTCCAACCCCATTTCCAGAATAGGAGCTTAGGCCTTGGGCAGACTCACAAATGAACATGAAAAGCCAATGGGTTGATTTAGGTCCTGCTCAGGGCTGCTTCATAGTGGTCTTCACCACTCAGCAAATCTTTTCTTATTTCTTCCTTTTCTTAGAATATTCACTGATTCCTTGTTACTTATTCCTTGTGGTTTTCATATAACTATAGATTACTTTTAGCCTACACTAAAATGATCAAAATTAAGACACTGCAGTGTGTATGGTGTGTGTGTGTGTGTTTCATTGCTAATGCTCTTGCTCAAAAAATTTATGTGCAGATTGCATTTTTTTTATTTTTGGGGTGTGACAACATTATTTTCTTTCATGAAACCATGGTACTGGTTGATTATTTTTAAATATCCTTCTGTTCTAAAATAAACAACCTTATAGTTTGGCAAAATGTGGGCAAGCAAGTGCTTGGTCAGCCCTAGAGCTTTGTGAGATGTCCCTTGAATGAAGGGTTTAGAGTTCCCACTCACAGAACATTTAGAAAGTACATCATCTTCATGGCCTGATCCTGTGGTCTACTCTTTGGCCTCCTTAAAAGGTTCATGCTACACGTGGTCCATAAAGGTGTGAGTAAAGGAGCGCCAATCATGTAGGAAGTGCTGCTAAGAGGGTGGGAGGGTTAGACTGGGTCGTGTGTGTATTTCTCAGAAGACCACTATCATGGAAGCATACCTGCTGGTCCTAACCACGGCCCATAATGTGCCTTTTCAAAGCCCCGTTTCACTTGGCCAGCTCTCTCACTCTTGCATTTACTTGGCTTTGTATTCAGAGTCAACTCGGATCTTTTAATTACTTATAAATGTACCCTAAAATCTAATGTGGTTTTGCCATTTACTTTCAGATGTACCCCCAAATCCTTTTTGTTTGCTATGGTTTTATACATGAGCCACTTAAAACTGACAGACTTGGGACTAAGTACCCACAGCACACATTTAACCTAGTACATATCCATCCCACCTGTGCAGGCTTGTGAGTTCTAGGTGTCCATGTCCTGTGCTGACCTGATGTCAACCTACTAGGGCTCAGTGTTCATCTGGAGGAAAAGGAAAGAGTGAGCCACTCTTATTTCAGTGTCCTTTTCTAGTCTTAGACACTAAATTATTAATGCTGGGGGATGAGTACTTCACAGTACTATCACACCAAGGGCTTGATCTTCTACCCATACTTGGGATCTGACAAACTTCAAAGTAAATACAATAAGAGTGTACCTTTAAAGCTTAAACTGAAACCAGCTGTCATGTAAGTGTCCTGGGAAGACAGGGAGAGACACAGTTTGTCTTTGTCACCAAGGCCTCACTGTGTGTCCCCGTAGATGCTGGTGTCAGCAGCAGTTCCACCTTTGCATAAGGAGAGTGCACAAGTTGTTTGTCTCTAGGACTGCTGCTCCTAGGCTCTTGGGGCCTGCAGCTGGGAGCGAAGGTGCAGAGGTCCAGGGTGGGCCAGCATTCATTTATCATAACAAGAGGCCACAAAACAAGAATTCACACTGACAACATGGAGGTGGGACTGTGTACAGGGAAATTCATGTATTAACACAAACTGTTTCATCTTGGAGAGACGCTAGGACATAAGCATCAATTTGGAGTCACTGGAGATCAGGAAGAATGGGGAAACCTTTCTCTGTTGTGTGAATGGAAATCACTGTAACAAAGAACCTTCTCGTTACTGAACAAAGGTAATGAATCCAGTTCTAGTGTGGGGTCCAGAACATGAGCTTCTGTACTCAGCAACCTGGATTCAAAGTCTGGCTCAGCTTTTTCCAAGCCTTGTGATATTGTTAACTTGTGCACCTTTGCAAGCATCAGCACCTTATCTGTCAAGTTGAAACCGTAGTGTGGGGTCACTGTAAGGATTTTAAATTGACCGGTGTCCATGGTAACCACTCAAGGAACTGATGGCCACTTTTCTTACTTCGCCAACTAATAGAACAGATCCTAGGATCTCCTGGACCAGTCTTTCATATCTCTACTATTTTGCTCCAAAACCCACTCCTTTAAAATCTCTGAAGCTGTTTTCAGCTTTGTTTCTTCTCTTTCTCCTTCTCTAATCCTTCCTCTCAAAGTTGGTAGGAATGGGGAGTGGCCAAAGCCAAACTGTCCCTGAAGGAATGTACACACCTTTGGGTTAGCCAGGTGTCACCTGAGTGTTTCCATCTGGGGCTCATCCGTGATTGCAAACTGCACAGGGAGAAGTGTTGTCCTTCCCCCTCCCCCCAGCTCTGGGAGTGTGGCCTCAGCTGTGCTGTGCCTGATGTTTGGAGCACAGCTGTCGTTAGAAGAGTTGATGCTGCTGTGAGTTTCTGATGTTGCTGATGTTGTTTTGGAACAACAGTGGTCAGAGAGTCAGGACATGCTCAAGTGTCTTGAATAACCACCTACCTGCTTTATTCTGGTGGGGTAGTTTCTCCCGAGGTAAAGCTCAAGTTGCTCCTGAGACCAGCCCTCTCCTAGCTCTGCTAATTAAATGTTTGGCTGATCCTCCAATACCCATTTCAAACATCCATTCCTATAGGAAGGTTACCTTAGCCTCCCCTGTCCTTCTGCTCCAACACACAGCATCTGTGGAGAGACCTGTCTGTTGAAATCTCCTTGAAGAATCTGGTGCCGTATCCAGGATCTCCCCACAGAAAGGAATCCCTAGGATATGGTGGTTCATAGATGGATGCTGAACAATTTCTTCTAATCTTCTTGTTTCTTCATTTGATAACTATGCTCTGGCTTCTAACCCTGATGCTTAAATTAACTCATTAATTTCATCAGTCCTGGCTTCTGATTTTCACTGCAGCAGGTGCTAGTCACATGAGAGTCAAGGACATGAAGGAGTGAGGTTGTGGGCTATTTTGGCTGATGGGTGTTACCTTCATCTTTCTGCATTACAGTGACAAGTGTATGCATCCTATTCATCCTACATGTCTTCCCCTCACCATGAATCCAGGCACTTGTGTTTTCATGTAAAATGATGCTTTGAACACTGGCAGGTGCTCAAATAATTAACAATGTGAATTTGATGCTCTAACTTACTTAGCAGTCTGGATAAAGCAACACTAACGCAATCCTTGTGTGTTTGTGCCACACACCCTGGGAGAAAAGGATAAAGAACCCACCATGCAGCGCCTCAGTCCTAGGTTTCGTTTTGAAATTTTCCTTTCTTTACCTCTTTTGGACTCTCCCTTTATGAAGTCAGCATTCAAAGCAAATTGATCAATTTTAGTTTCAGGATTGGTTTGTATATTCTCTTATTAAGACCTACTCTAACCAAAATCTCATGTAGTTATTTATAAATGAGTGTTTTCTTAAGAAGTCACCTCTCAAAGCAACATGTATATTTTATTCTTTCTCTATTATCAGATATAAATTTCTATTGTCTCCTAGTACTGTGCATTATAGGGAGTAAAAATATCCAAAGGAAATCCTGATCCTGAGACCCTCTCTGGGGTTTCCGAGTCAGGACATCTGACATGGGTCAGGCACTGAGAATGTGTTTCATTTAAAAGCTCCTTAAATGGGACTAATGACCAACTGATGTGGAAACCACTAGGATGAAAAGATTAAGCCCTTCCTATTAGGAGCTGTTAAGCTGCTCAGCAAAGATGAGACACCAGAACAAACAACTCATGAGCTTTAATTATGCAAGGAAAGACCTTACACATGCAAAGAAAGCACTCTGCTATTTGTGAAGCTTCTCACACTCTGCTCTCATTTACTCCAACTCTGCAGCTAATGCCGTTGTTTTTATTCTTATTTACTCACATGAGCATTGAGGCAAAGATATTAATGCTCTTGCCAAGAAACCCACAGTCCTGACCAGATCCTGCTGTAAGCCCAGCATGCCTTGTGCCCTTGACTGCACCAGTGACTGTCTGGCCTGAGGTATTTGTTGATGGTGAAACGAAGATCTACAGGGGCAAGCAGAGAGAATGGCAGATGCACATACGCATAAAATGAAACCACAGGTGCAGAGAAACATCTGTAACCAGGTGTTTTCCAGTTATCTGGGTGAAATATAATGAAAGAAAACCAGTAGAACTTTTCTCTCTCCCTCTGTAAGTATGCCGAGGAGTGTGCTTTCCCTTCTGCTTGTTTGGGGCTTTATGATAGCCGTGAACGTCACTGACAAGACTGACCATGTTTTGCTGTGCTGCTTGTTTATATTTAGTTTCTTTTAAGAAGCTAATGTGCTGCGAAGAGACTGCTCCTCCCAGTCAGTCCCTGCAAGCTCTTCCCCAAGGTGCCTGTGCCCAGCCTCACCCTTCATCTTATTGTCCACGGAACATGCCTCAAGATACAGCAGGAGAGGAAGTCCTGTCGTCAGGAGTTTCTGTGAAGCTCTGTAAGACGACAGACACTGACATCTCATAGAGTAGATAAATAGGTCTGACTACAGTTAAGGCAGAGAGCAGACGTTGTATGAAAAGGCCTGAAAGATGCATGTGGGCCGTACTTGTTAAACTGCGCATTTGGCGAGCCACTTGTGGAATAAGTTTCGGTTCATCAGTGAATACGAAACCTCTTCATCACAAGCCCTGCTGACCTTCTGGTCTTATCCTGTCTGTTCCGGTCATAACAGGCTGCTTGTAGTGCTCACAGCATTCTCACTGTTTCGGCCGCCACTGCCTTGGCTCCTGGGGCCCGTTCTGATGGAAACAGTGGTCCTTGTCCGCGCTCCCCGGACGGCCTTCTCTAAGTGTATAATACCTACTCCAGACTTTGTTCAAGTGGCATTCAGGCCCACGAAGGCGTTTTTGGCAATGCTCCACCCGCATGCAACTGGCTGTTTCCTCCTCTTCCCCATCTTAGTAAACGCCGACTTTGTTTATCCAGCTGCTCCCACTCAGAATCTCCGAAGTCGTCCTGGACTCCTCTCCCTTTCGCTCCCTTTCTCTCCCTTTCTCTGGTACCGCACCCAAAGAAGCAGCTGCACTTTTACCTCCAGCATCGGGATACACGCAGGCCGAACACAGCCCCTCTTCACCATGTCCCAAGCTTTCTCTCTCTCACACCATCGCCTGCTCTTGACTGGCTTATTTTAACAGCTCCCTAATTCCTTGCTGTTTCCATGTTTGTCCCACTTCGGTGGTTATCTGCGCACTGGATGAGGCGGTCCTTTACAAACAGAGGGCAGACCCTGCCACAGCAGTTCAGTAGGTTCCCTTTTGCTCAGAAAAAGGTCCAGACTCCTCACAGCACCTCCTGCCCACAGTCGCCTCCCCGCTGTGGCTTGCACCTCCTCTTCTGCCGCTTCTTTGCCACTGAGGAGATTTTGCTGCTTCCTGTTCCCGCCTCAGTGTCTTCACTCTTGCTCTCCTTCTCCTGAGAAAGCTTTCCCATAACAACCACATTTCATGGCCCCTTCCTTCATTTAGGTCTCTGCTCACACAGCACCTAACAGCTCTTCCTTGACCATAGGCATAAAATAGCAGCCACTACTTCAAAGAACCCAATCCACCCGATTCTGTTTTTGCCTCTTTGTAATGCTTTTTGCCACCTGTTCTGATGTATACTGTTTACTTTTTCATCTCCCTTCTCATATACAGAAAGAAGATTGTTGGTTACCGTGTGTTTAACATTCACTACAGTGCCAGTGTAATGAATGACCAAATAAAACACCTCAGTGGTAATCTATTGTAGTTATTTCTTATACATGTTTTTTCTTGATTAGATGGAAATTTACTTCTGAAACATTTTTATCTCCAGTACCTGGCACATAGTAGGTGGTCAGGCAGTGTTTAGGTTGATGAATGATGCATACTGGTTTTCATGAAACATGGTGAAATGTCAACTAGCTTACTTGAGATGTTCAGGAGTCAACTATGTGGCTTAATGATACAGTACACCATCACTACAGCAAGCACACTTCCTAAGAAATGAGCTGTTGTAACTGATAGGCACTGTTTCTAAGTTTTATGTTTGTATCAGTTCATGTTTACTAGAGAAAATAGCTTCAATACAAGATATACAAATAGATAAGAATTTACAGATTGGCTTACAATGACCACCCACAGAGTCGGGTGCAGAAGAGTGCAGAAGGTCTATATGCGTGCTGAGAAGACCAAGGGTCCAGCCCAAGCCTGGAGCTCTGTGCAGTATCTGTATCAGGAATCTGAATCAGTGCTGGAGGCTGATGCATGAGTCAGTGCTGGAAGCCAGGAGATGCCATCCGAGGTGAAGGCAAAGACTAGGGCAACCCCTCTTTCTTTGTTTCCCTTTCACACCATTCCAGGGCTAATCCTCCCTATGGTGGGTCCTCCACACCCAGAACTATACTGAGCCAATTTAGTTGGGCATTTCTTTCTTAAGTGGGAATAACCAATCAGCCATCATGATGTTTGAATATGTTTATTTCTTCATTTATTGGGATCTATCATCTCTGATTTGTAAAAAAGCCATCACATATACATACACCAAAAGTATAAGAAAATGTATGGAAAATTCTATGATTTTTTTTTAGATCACAATTTTTCATTTTGTTCATAGACTTCATGATCCTGGAATTCTGAGCTGTGAAGATAAGTTGCTGTATGAGGCCACTACAGCTCAATCTATTCAAATCACCACTTCATTCATGGCATAGCAAGGTGATTTAAGGTTGGAGGCTCAGTGCTTAGACTGTATTAAAGCCCAGATTGAACATTTAGTTATGTGAAGCTAGGAAAGTCCTTACTTTCTCTTTCCTTGAATATTAATAGGTGTAATAGTATTCATATCTCAAGGTGCTGATGAAAGGATTTAATGAAATATGTTCATAAAACACATGAAATTATGCCTCTCCTCACTGTTGTTATTTACGTTACCATAAGTCATCATTTTTATTACTTTTAACTGTAGATAGTAACTGTTACCTAAGTATTTCTCAGTAGTCTATACCAGTCATAATAAATGAAAACTATTTATGATCAACCTCTGTGCAAAAATAACACATTGGGCTGAGGATGTTTCTTGGTGGTAGAGCACCTACTTAGCATGTGGAGATAGGTTGGATTTCCAATACCACACAAAATAATAATAACAATAATAATAATAATACTTTTCTTATATTTAAAATGTTTTTCCTGGCATATCCTCAGCTCAGCCTAAGATGAGTTATTATGCATTCTTCATTAGAAAACTCCAAATTAGTATGGTTTTATTTTGTGTTCTCTTGATAAAGAATGAGTGCCTTAGAAATGCAAGGTATCAAATGTAAGTTTGCTGTTGACTTATTGAATACATCACCATTAAAAAAGACCACAGACTTGTCTGATGTTTCTTCAACAAATGTAATCATGAGACATCAACTGGAATTTGTTCCACACAGCAGCAGGTGCTTATGTGTCCTCTCACTGTCTGAGAGTCCCTAGGAGATGACCTTTCTCATCTTGTGTGTGAGGAGCTGTCCCAGATGGATCTGAGCCCACCCTGGGGACTGGCATGTCCTCAGCAGAGTTCTGCATACAATGCTGCAGGTGACTTAGTGGAAACCAAGCTAGGTAGCTCAACCTGGGCATGAAGAAAGTTATGCTGAAGAGGAAGGAGAAAGAGGGAAAAGGAAGGGCAGGACAGAGCTGCAGCCTACAGAAGAAGAGATGCTCTAAATCTTTTACTTCATAGACTGCCTGTGTCACAGCGGCAGGGTCAGAATCCAGGTCTCCACAGGTCTGTCCAGGACTCTTTCCTCTCTTCCAGCACTCAGAGCTGATAGATGAGGTCATCAGCAACCTCAAAAGGGTGAAGCAAGGGAGTCACTGTGACTTTAAACAAGCTTATAAATTCTGAATGAGAAAAAGTAGACCAGACTAGCAAGGGGGGTAATATAAAACATCACTTTCCCTAGGTACCTGTCTCTGACAGTGAATGGCTTTTCTCCCAAGGGTGTTTCTCAGGGGAAAGACCAGAGGCTTGGGTGAACAAAGGTAGGAGGTGTCCTGGGCTGTCCCGTCTCTGCCAGGGATGCTTCCCATGGACCGATCAGGCCCAGGCTGCGGGGCTGAATGGAAGCATTGTTCTCTGGGTGATCAGAGAAAGGCATTCAGCTCAGAGATTTTTATTAAGTGAAGAGAAAGTGCACTTCACAGGCCTCTGATGATTTTTTTTTTTTTGTAAAAGGCTTTGCAAACTAAGGGCCATGGAAGAGGAATTAACTCTTTATGGTCAAAGATACAGAAAGGAGTTACGAGTCATTAGTGCATGAATTAAAGTGAAAAGATAACCCACCTTGAATAACCTAATGTTAATAAAGTTGGCTACAAAATCTCTTTCTCAAGTCCTTATATCTCTGTTAACTCTAACAGCATAGCAAGCAGGCATTGTCTGTAGAAAAACCAACATAAACTATAGAAATGTGTTGCTATAAAGCAAACTTAACTTAAGATTTGTACAAAAATATAAATTTCAGAGTGATTTTAATGCACAGATATTTATAAAATTTTGTACTATATCAAGTGTTTGATGTGTTTAATATCAACTGACTCATAAGTATCTGTATGGCACATGGCTTTTTAGACTGCCTCAGGAGTATGTAGCAAATATGTCTCCAAGTAGCTCCAAATAAGCTCTTCCTAAGGTAAAATACACAAAAGCAAACAAAGGGAAAAACCAGCTACCAAGGTGTGCCAGAAAAATCCAATTGGTTCTGGTGAGACCAGAAGACTGATTTGTGCTAGCGATGGCCATCGGGTCTTTCTCTGGGAGTGGCACAGCTGGGACCCTCCAATATCCACAGCGGCTTCAGTGTGACTCATGTCCACTGGCATCATGGTCCATCCTCCCAAGTGTTTCTCATAAACACAGACCAACCCCATTCTGCTGAGTCTTGGGCAGTGAACCCTAGGAACCTCATTGCTCTGAATTTCCTGGTGTGTTCCTGTGCACCCTCAATTTTATCAAGCAGGGGATTAATTTCTTGCTTAAAAACTGGGTTTTATCTTTGTAGAAACTGATGGTCTTGATTTTTTATTTTCATGAATAAAAGTCAAGTTCTTCAGTCCATAATTCAATACATTTAAGCATAGTTCTCTGGCCCCAAACACCCGTTACTGCGCAAGCTAGAGAGAACAATCTTACTGCCATCTTAGCTGTGTTCCACTGGCTGAAGTTTCCTGTTTCCCACCCGTTGCTTTCCATTCTCTATCTAAAAGCTTGTTTCCGGGGTTACATTTGTGCACACGGCCAGTTCTGTCACCCCTCTGACTGCTCTGTGAAGGCTGGAACGTCTCTTTCATCCCAAACCCTAGTGTACGGCAGTCAGCTCATGCTCCGTACTCAGTAATGTTACTTCTGCTTCATAAGGAGATACTAAAAAACTCATTTTGGGAACTTTGCTAAAGAGATGTCCAGCCCTGAGAGGATGCCAAGTGACCTCACAAAATACATTTGAGATAAATTAGTAAGTAGAATGTCTAGAGTCCTGGGTTTTGTTTGCTTGTTTTTGTTTTTATTGTTATTTATTTGTCTTTCACATAGTACCAAAGGCTTGTCAGATTAAAATAGTACAGATACCTTGGCATCAGCTTTCAGTTGCACTGTAAGTATCCTGATTTATTAATTGGACCTCCATTGTGTTCCTATCTCCAATACCTAGTACTGAAACTCTTGGTAAGAAAAAAAAAATGAGTTAAGGTGAATATAATTTTGCCACAGCCCTTGGAGATAATAAATGCCTAGAAGATACTGTTTGGATTGTCCAGGGCCTATACAAATTAATATACGTTCCTTAAAGAGAAGCAAATATTTAAGTTAAAAGGAGCTTTAAATTCATTTGTCCAACTCATAAGAGTGCATATATCTTCGGTCACCCTTGTCAAAATTCCTCCAGCCCTTCTTATTCCCCCAGCCCTGTTAAAGTTCCTCTAGTTCCAGAAAGCTCAGTAACATGAAACACAAACCAGTCCATTTAAACTGCTAGCAGTGTCTGTGGGCATTTTTCCTATGGGTGAGAACCTCTCAAGGCAGTGCAGTGCGATGGAACTCCCTTCCCTGGGTTATCTTCAAAGAGTTCCATGTTGGTGTGCCCCTAACAGTGTCTGGAATGTGACAGCAGTGTATCGCAAGGAGCAAAATAAGTTTAATTTACAGAAATCAGAGTTAACACAGGGGTAGATGTGCAAATCAGGCAAAAAGCCTTGCTTCCCTGCAGCCAGATCCTGTGCCAGTGAAAATTAGTCACCAAAGGAGCTGGAGGACCATGAGGAGAGTCTCTCCTTGGGCTCAGTGCTTTCCAGACCCCAATTCCAACTGCCCTGAGTTGGCTGTACTTCGTGCATTTCTCCAGTGTTTCACATAGACTCGAGGCGAGGGTGGCCACCCAAGCCCCAAGGAAGAGCAAGCATGGTAAATTCTTGCCCTTTGAGTGAGTTTAGGTCACATCTCTGCTTGGAAGCCTTCCTTTAATCATGTTCCAGTTGCACCTGTGCTTTCTTTATTGCCCAAATTATCTGAGCCCTTTAGACTCTAATGTGTACTCTGTGCTTTGTGCCTGGTCACAGGATGATTTTACATCTTGCTTGGGGACCCTTCCCTATCAGTCATGCTCCACACACCCTTTCCTGTAATGCACTCTGGGCCATAGTTTGTTTGCTTTCTTCTGTCTTATTGCCTTTGACTGTCTACTATAATTTTATTTATAATTTAACTGAACTTTGCCTCTCTAGGACTTTAACCTACTGTTTTTATTACGTACCCTCAATGTAACGTCTTCTAGGTTTTCCCTCATGGAGTCTTACACTTTACTTCATGATGTTATGCAGAATATTTCCTCTGCATAGAACAGAGGTGGGATGTAAGGTTATATGAGCTTGGATGTGCAGCTGTAAAAAGACCCTTGATAAAGCAGGCAACTCACTATGCCCTCCCTCCATGGGCAGTGCAATTTCAGAAAATAAATTAGAATGTTGGAGTTTTATGTACTTATCTAATGAATACCAAGTTTCATGTCTATCAAAGAGTGCAAATAAGAGAAAATCCAAATCTAATAATGTCTCCAAGAACTTTGTTAAGATAACTTATTGATTTCCTCTCCAGTTGAATGTTAAAGTCTCCAAATATAATGGTGGGTTTGTATTGTTCTTCCCTTAAATCCATCTAGTATTGCTTCACATATTTTATAGCCCTGTGATCTGGTGTGTGTACATTTAAGATTGCTAATGTCCCTTTCTAATATTGTATAGTTTTGCTCTGTATCTCTAGTAATTTTCCTATCCTGATGTAATATTAATGTAATATTAATATAGTCACTCCTGCTTTCCGGTGATTAATCCTGCATAGTACATGTTTTCCTACTCTTTTACTTTGAAACTATGTCATTATATTTGAAGTGAGTTTCTTGTAGATAGCATGTATATGGATTATATTTTTAATCTACCTGTTCAATCTCCGTCTTTCAGTTGAAATATTTAGGCCTTTTATATTTAATGTAGCCATTGATATGTTGTGCTTACATAAGCCATTTTTCAATGTTTTTTCATTTTCTATCTCTTTGTTTCCTTCTTCCTACTGCTCTGCATGTTACTACTTGAAATTTTTTTGATTCTATAATTTTAAGGTATCTCTCTGTGTAGCATTTTTAGTGGTTGAGCTAGGCATTACATTTTATATACACAATTTATTACAGTGTACTGTGTCATCATTTGCCTGTTTAATATAGAAACCCTACTTCCACTAATGTCCTTTTACTGTACCTGACTCATTATTGTCTTCAATATTTCTATTTTGTATTTTAGAACCACATCACACCATATTATAATTCTTGCTTCAATCATCAAAGATAATTTATGAAGTCAAGAGAAGATGGAACACTATTATATTTACTCACATTTGTTTTGTTTCCTTCTATTTTTGTCCCTTCCAATGTTCTATGTTTCCTTCTCCGATCCTTCCCTTCTAGTTAGATAATTTTAAGGCATCTTTTAGAGTAATTTGTTGGTGATAAATTACCTTCTCTTCTCTTGACATCTGCTCATCAGGGAATGTCTTGATTTTCTTTTATTCTTGAAGGACATTTTCCCTGAGGGTTAGATTTTGGGGTGATGGAGGTTTTCTCTTGTTGGGTCCTTGGCTTTAGCACTTAAGTGTATCAGGTCCTCTGGCCTTTGTGACTTCTGATGAGAAAGGCCCTGTAATAGAATTATTTTTCCTCTGCAAATAAGGTGCCATGTTTTTCTGGCCCCTTTTAAGAATATGTTGTTTAGTTTTCAGAAATTCAGTTGTGATGTGCATTAGTGTGCAGTTCTTGGGATTTACCCTCTTCAACGTTTGCTCAGCCTCCTGAGTTTGCGAGCTCATGTCTCTTGCCCCTTGTCACACTTAGGAAATGTAAGGCCTATTTCCTCAAGCCCCTTTTTAGCCATGCCACCTTTCTCCTCTTCTTTTGGGACTCCAGCAACACAAATGCAAGCATTTTTGTCGCAGTTCTGCATGTCCTTGTGGTTCCATTCATTTTTTTCCCTTCAGTCTATTTTCTGTTTTCAGATTTGGTCATTTTTATGGTTCTGTTTTCTAATTCACTAATTCTTTGCTGCTATTGAGCCCATCCATGGAACTTTTTATTTCAGTTATTGTATTTTTACAGATGGAATAAATCAAATTTCTTGCCCAATCCCTGCCTTGTCTGTATGGCTTTCTTTGGATCTCTTGATATTTTGGAAATTTCTCTCCATAACACATTAGAAGGGAGCTCACTGCTTAATCCTGAATAGCTAGGTTGCTATCATATCTGTGTTTATTGTGAACATTACAGTATATTTTTAACTTCAGCTAATTTTAGCTTAACACATTCAAGGGAGTCATCTCTCTAATAGTGAAACAATCATCCTGTACAATTAATTAACCACATTACCTCCACTTGAAAAAAATCCTCCTTACTTGTTCCATTCCTCAGCTAATCATCTTCAAAAAGATGGGGACCAGGTAGGGAAAAAAGCAGGAAAAAGCAGCATATGACCCAATAAAATGTATCCCTACATCTTTTTCCAATAAAGAAACCTACTTTATTTAACCTTTATCTAGAATAATCTACTAAAGAAGCTGTCATTTTCTATTTGTTATTTAGATCTTCTTTGTATTAACTTCAATTAATAAACTTCCAAAGGGGCTGCATTTCATCCTTTCGTTAGGAAAGCTGCAGGGAGATCATCCTATATTATCATTACTAGCTGAGAAAATTGAATCACTGTGCACAGTTTGTCCCACATAAACATTAGAATATGGTAATAAAATAATATGCAAGCACTGAAGCCTATACCTGAAGGCATTCCAGTCTAAGAAGGAGCATGTTCTCTTTCTTCTTCAGCACACCCACCTGCAGAACATGAACATATTAGAGCCTCTCCTGCTCCCTGAACTGGTGGTAGCAAGGGGAGTAATCAATGCTCAGTGAAGAACAGGTTTGTTAATATGCAGGACTTTTCAATATTTGAAGCCAACTGCTCAAAGGCAGCAATGTATTGTCTAATAATATGTGGAAATTTAATTTTTACAATAAAGAATAGAAATAAGAAACAACCAATGAGGGTTGACTTTTTCCATCATCTCTCCTGAATCGTACTGTGTTTCCCACTGTACTCGAAGCCTGTGATCTGTAAAACCCCAAGCACAGTTAACAGTGCAGTTGGTCTTCGCTGTGTTCCAGATTTTTCCATTTGTTTTTCCCTTCTTATTTCACCTTTGGTTTGTGTTCAGTTGTTTGCAAATTGTGAGCAATAGATTCTCAATTGAATATTGTTTTAAATGGATCCAAAATTTTGTTATTATAAATCTCTGATGTTTTCAAAGAGGAAGAATATGCTGCCTCCTTGGTCCTAGAAGCTTAAGAACAAAATTTAGTAGAAATCTGATTCTTTAAAAATATATGACATAACTAAGGCTATAATGATAATTTTTTATATTTTTGAAAAAAATCAATCAGTTAATCAGAACAGGATGATAGCTTCCACTTTTTCTTCACTTAGACTCCTCACACCTATGTGATAACTGTCTTAAGCAAGGTTTAAGATAAAGATACGGTGAAGAGTTCAGGGATTTCTCATGACTGCAAGGAAATAGAATGAATTCATGTCATGTTTGCTGAAGAGGCCTATTTTAAGACATTGTTTTCTTAAAGTCATTTGGGCACAAAAATTGCCTGTGTCCTTTACCCCAGTTTCCCCTTGTTTCTTATCAATGAACAAAATGAATTCCCTCAACACTGAACAGAAATAAGGGCAAGATTATTTAAGGAAAATTCAAACTTGTTGGCCTTTGTAGGGCACAAACTGTACAAAGACGGGCTTCCCAGGGTGTTGTGAGCTCACAGTGAGACTCTGCCCCACCAGCATCACCCCAGACACCTGGAGTGAAACCCAGGCACCATGACGAATGCTTTCCTAAAGCTCCATCCCTTTGCAACCAGTGGGCCCCAACCTTGAAGTCACAATAGATAATGCTTTTTGACAACCTACCGCTAAAACATTAACCATGAGCAAAGCTTTTGTCATGAGTCATCCTTCGATGTCATGGAAATGCCTCACTGTTTCAACCCTTCATGGCCATAAAATTTCCACTTCTTGTGAATATCAGACACTTCTCAATGCATTGGGGCAGATTTAAATCAGATTTAAATCTCTTAAATAATCTCTTAAATCACCACTTCTCTTAAACTGTTATCCAATTGTCTGATGAAGTTTCCAGTGCAATTGTAAAAATGAAGGCGTAAGACCTCAAAGCCATTTAAGCACTGAAAAGAATTTGGCATCTCTTGCCACCACTGCATCTAATTTGAAATAAAGGTGATGCTATTTATTTGAATAAGGAAAGGAGACTCTAGCAAATTTCAAAGTGTTCTACACTTGCATAAAAATGCCAGCCTTCAAAAATAATTTTCCAATTGTTGCAACCCCAAGCAGATGCATAAATGATCTACTGGATAATGTTGATCGGTTTGAAGACAAAAACAAATATTATGTTCCTGGCACATTTAATTGGCATCTGCCTACATCTGTCTATCTGATTAATGGAGTCCTGTAGTAAATCTATAAAACAGAGGCTATAATAGGAAATAATTTTCATCAGATTTATTAGTTTTACAGTGTGTTATATCAGAATTTCTTCAAATGAGGGAGATATTCTATTTCTGTATCCCAGATGAAGGTGATCCACTTGTCCTTGTTTTAAAAACTATGCCCAGCAAAATCCTCCTTCAAGGATACTTCTATCTCAGTGGGAGATGAAAATTTTGTTTCATATTTTAGGGACAGCAGAGGCATATTTGTATCATGTACCAATAGTCAAACTGGAATTTTATGTGTTCAATGTCTTTGCTATCAAGTTGAGCGCTGGCCATGCTGAGTCAGGAGAGCAGAGCGGTCTCTCACCTCACCTTTCTCTCTTCCACAATATCTCTTCCCACTTTCTGGATTTGGTACCAAAGTCCCAAGCATCTTACCAAACCATTTTCCCAACAACACCAGATTCCTCTTTATAAGAAATCCTGATCTAATTGTTAACAAAATTTTCTCAAATAACTAGGCCTTGTTTAAGCAATAATCTGAATCTTAAGCTAAGTATAAACTTGTCAGAATGATCTCTGATTTCCTTTATGATAAAGTCCATTCTTTGGTCAATCCTGTTTACTTTTTTCTAATTAACAGATTTTATATTATTGCAACTGCTTTTTTGCACAGGAAAATTGACCCAAAAGGACAGATTTCTCTCATAGACCCCCCAAGTCTCCCCCAAACCTGCCCTCTTATCACAGTCTTAAGTGAGACTAGGATATCATTACTATGGGTAAAGTAGGGCACTTCATTCCCTCCAGAGTCTGTACTTTTCATTAGGATTCACACTTGTGTTATGTATTCTGTGGGTTTTGACAAATGTATATGACAGTTATTCACAATACAGAATTAGACAGAAGAGTTTTACTAACCTAAAAAGTCTACTCTGCTTGTCCCTGTTTTTCTGGCTCCTCACCCTGACAACAGTGATCTTTGTGCTGTTGTAATCATGCGACATATAGCCTCTCCAGATCACCTTCTGCTTTGAACCATGCACTGGAGTTCCTTCCATGTCTTCTCATGGCTTGATTGCTCGTTTCTTTTTATCACTGGATAATACTCTATTGTCTCGATGACCCCAGTTTATCCATTTGCCTACTGAAGGGCCTTGCGATTCCTTCCAAGTTTTGACAATTATAAATTCAGTTCTACAAACTTTCATACTTTTCACCTCGTTTGGGTAAATACTAGACAGCATGATTGCTAGCTTATATGGTAAGAGTATGCTTAGTGCTCTAAGAAACTGATATTTTAGCCTTTCAATCTGGCCTCAGCATTTTGCATTTCTATCACCAATAATGAGAGTTCCTGTTTCTCCACACTTTTGTTCACTTTTCCATGAGTTGATGGTGTCAACTGGCCCATAGAACATATGACAAGATGTGACTGAAGCCAGGTACATGGTACATACCAGTATTCCCAGCACTTTGGGAAGCTGAGGCAGGAGGATAGCAGGTTTAAACTCAGCCTGGGCAACTTAGTAATTTAGCAAAATCCTGTCTCACAATTAAAGAACAAGGAGTATAAAATTAAATTAAAGAAAAATAAAGAAAATAAAATTAAAGAACAAGGAGTATAGCTCACTGTGAAAGCATGGGCTTAATTCCTAACACCACAGAAAAGGGTGGCTGATGAGGCAGTGAACTCTCTTGTAAGCATCTCTGCTGGCCCGCAGGAAAACGGGATATTGTGCTAGCTGTGAATCACAGTGAATCTCACATCAGAGGTCACCCACCCAGCAAGGACCCAATTCTCAGGCTCTGGTTACGAACCTTGTTAAGATTTTTTTTAATGTTTATGTTTCAGTTCTCTGTCCTTCTAAATAAGGTTCAGAGATATTTATATATTTTAAGACTATTTGTCTAATATTCTTAACAGCATTCTGCTAAGGATTACAAGCTCCTTGATGATCACATTATGACAAGTGAAATAAAAGAAACTCATTCATACTTGCCTAATAGCAAGTGTAATTTTCTTTTTTTACTCATAAAATACACCTGGGTACCACTCCTTATACCTGTTATCCCCGCACTCGGGCTTGGAAGGTTGAGGCAGGAGTTTGTAAGCTCAAGCCCCACCTAGACTAGAGTGAAACTTTGCCCACAAAGCAAAACAAAAAATTATAAAATGCAATGAAAATGTAAACTTATAACTTTAAAATAGATTTATATAGATATCAAATCTAGAACAAAGATTATTCGTGGAAGAACCCACTGGGAATAAAGAGCTATGTGAAAGAAAAAAATAGAAACACTTTTTTTCCTCAAATGAAATGGTTTATGCTTATCTGAAACTCCTAACACTCAGTTCTCAAAATTCTTTCTGTCCAGCCCCTTACAGGTCTCCTCGGGAAACTTGTTCCAATGTATCACACTTTTCAGCATCCCACTCATCTACAGTGTGGTCGCTCAAAAGTGCAGCAAGGTTTCCCAGTAGTTGTGAGAGTTGGTATGAGATCTGGGTGTGGCTTGCGGGCGTGTAAGGAAGTAGCAAGATGGGCTCAGCCTGAGCAGTGTGGCCTCTGGAAGCTCCCTTGGGTCTCCAATCCCCAAGCTGGTCCTTAACCTTGGGGGAATTCAAGCATCCGATATTGTCTGTACCCAGAGCTGAGCGCGTGCCAGGAATCTGGCATAATCCTGCAGCCTGAGAATCACTTGGATTCATGTAGATAGCGTCACTCCTGCCGGTAACTTTCAGTAAGAAAGAAAATGTCAAGGGGAAAGAACAGCAGGGCAGACCGGCAATGCAACAATGCAGGGAACAGCAATGCAGAGAAGCCCTCTGTCTGAGCCTGGGGCTTCCTGCATCTCTCTGAGCCTCAAGCTCCATCTTCTAAGTGGGATCAATAATAGAACCCAGCTCCCCAGGACTGCATGAGAGGTCACGACATACTAGCACTCAGCTATCACCTCTGAACCCTCAGCTACTACAAGAAGGTCCTTTAGTCAGCGCTGTTTCTCCCAGAAAAAAATAGTTCCCTGATGAGTGTAGATTTGAGAGGACTGATGGAGGGGTACTGGCTGGAGCCACCTTGTCCAGCCTAGAAATGAATCTGCTGGTGGCCTCTTGTGTGGTACAGGACAGTTCTGAAGTTGCAAAACAACGCTAAAAGCATCTGGGTAATTTTTCCAAACATTGTTTTGAGATACTTCATGCTGTCACTGGCCTTTGAGCTGGTGTGATCCTTCCTTAAACTTCTCAACACCACCGTGACCAATGCCCTGCACAGAGGTGGCAGCGTCTCAGCAGATGATCAGTGCCGTGGCAGATGCTGCGGAGTCTGGCCTCACCCTGTGCATTCCCCAGGGAGCCACAACCGACAGCTCAGAACTTTCACTAGGAGTGACATTTGCCACCCTGGGACTAGGCCACAGTGAAGTCCCCGGCCCCTGCTTTGGGCCTCACCGTTGTCTGCATTTCTCCTTGTCGTGCTGAGGAGTTTTAGAATAACTTCCGAAGCTCCCACCACCTCGTACAAGACGAGAGGGTGAAGATAAATATTGGTGAATGTCTGAGTTCAACTCTCAGGTTTATGCTTCGGCGTTTCCATTCACTGACTCTCCTACCCCCTCATTAAATCTACAGCAATGATAATTGGCCACACAAAGCACTGTGTGGAATCCATAAAGCGGCACAGTGGTGGGGATGAGGAGGGAGAGCTGTTGATACATGCAGCGCTTTACACGGGTCTCGGTGGGATTGTGCTGGGTTGAAAAGGCCAATCTCAAAAGGTCACACACGGTATGATTCCATGTGTACAATATTCTTGAAATGACAAAATTACAGAGATGGGAAAGAGATTATGTTTCCTGGGGCCAGGAAGGGGGAAGGAGGGAGGTGGCAGTGTGTATTAAGAGTGGCCCAAGGACCCTTACAATAACTCAGTGCTGTAGCCTGACCATGTTGCTGACTGCAGAATGTGCATGTGTTATAAAAGCACATTTCAAAAATAGAAACACACACGTATATAACCCCAGTGAGACCTGAACAGGTGAACAGATTGTATCAATGTTGGCTTCCTGGTTTTGATACTGTACTGTAGATATACAAGGTATTACCTCTGGAATGAGACACAGAGAGAAGGGTAGATGGGGTCCCTATTATTTCTTACAACTACATGTGAATCTACAACTTATCTCAAAGGATTTCTAAAAGACCTGTAGTGAGCATTTTGAGACTCACAACTATGTCTTACAGCAAGCAAGTGTCGAATGAAAGAGATTGTTCCTTTACAATAGCAAAAGAGTGTTCCTCAGATGTTTTCAAACTTAACCTGGTTATTTTGTTAAAATGTCCTGATATCTCTATGCTGGAGATTGGCCCCAAAGACTCATTTCCTCCCTCATCTGAATTTGGTCACCTATATTAAAGCAGAAAACAGCCTTCCCACATTCTAGCAGCCCAAACATCTTGTTTAGAACTTGAAGAAATATTGGTTTAGGGTTATTTTGTTTTTGTAATGTTTTGGCGCTAGGGAGAGACACTGACGGAGGTAAAAACAAGCCTTTATGGCGGGCGCGGGAGAGTTGCAAGAGGTTGCAATGACCCTCTGAGAAGGGAACTGGGGAACAGGTTCTTATTAGGTTAGACTAGGGGTGGAGTTAATATGGGCAGGCGAGATGTTGTATCTCCAGAGGACTGGAGGATTGTTGGGGTGAAAAGGGAACAGGAAGTTTATTGGGGCTAGAAGAGGAAGAAGACTGAAGTTAGTCTTGCAGGCTTGCATTGTTACGCTGAGGCTTAACACCATATTGCATCACGACCACAGCAGAGTTTCATATGGGTGGAAACCCATCAGTTTTATGTCCGATCTTTAATGTAAAATCGTAAAATAAGTAAGCAAAAATGGGATCTGGTGGTTTTCCCCTTAAAAACAAGGAGGAGGGGAGTGTTACAGAATTCAGCCAGAGATGGCAAAGATGGGGCAAGTGTGCCACCTGTCAGTGCCAGCTCTGATTTTATGGCAGATGGCATGTACTGATCATGGCACTTAATTTCACTGAAGATCCTGGGTGTTTCCTCAGAATCCTTCTTAACGTACCTGGAGGGTAGCCACAAGTTGCCATCGATGAAGAGACGGAGCCCCTGAGTCAGCACGGACAGTCTGACTCTCCCTCCCAGCAGATGGGGTTTGTAGTGTGTGCTTTCTCCATCCAGGCCAAATAAAAATAATTGTATGCATTCACATTTGGTTTCCTCCTGTAAGCTTTACCTCATCTAAGCATGAATCACATGCTTGCTGACACGCTTTTATCTTTCATAAATAAATATTCCCAGTTTGAGTGTAGATTGCATTTGAAATATAGCATTCCTTTAACAAAAAAACTTATGCAGCTGGCAAACTGTGAACAGATTTTAAATCCCTGTCTGCATCAACCAGGCTGCACAGCTGGCCATGGTGGCGGAAAGTAGGTCTTCTTGGGTAGGTGTGTTTTTAAAGCTATCTGTCCTTTTTTGCAATAATTAATACATATTGGCAACTCCAGTGTTACAGCTTATTAGTATCTAGGTGTTGATGATGGTGAGCATTTTTGGTAACAAAGTTATCTTTAATCTAGAAAAGAGAAAAATAAGTAATATGAATTGATTTTCTTTACATGTGCGTCTAGACTAGTAAAATAAAAGCAATAAAACTGCCAGCTCATGGAACGCTTTGCCTGACAGAGTAACTTCCCCTAGTTCTGGTCCTTCCCACAGAGCCGCTGTGTTGTAGGGCCATGGTTCCCAAATGTTCACCGAACTCAGTTGAATGAACTTAAGGTGGTTCGCACTTTCAGCCTTAGACCGTGCCTCTAAATGAGCTCCCGTCTTTGCAGAGCTGGGTTAGGGGTGGCCACTGCAGAGAGAAGCAAGCACACCCAAGATCAGTGTGGAAGAAGGAGGTAGGCTTAACATACCCATTAAGAAGCAGCTGTGGTTGTTTACAAATACAATAAAGTTATTTTTCTTTTAATTTATGTGTGTGTCATTCTTCAAACAATGACTAAAAGCTGTCAAAGACTTGACTGTTCACCAAGTTATTTGGATCTAGCTATGTAATGAATGGGACTGTTAGGTATTTTTATTTCATGAAAATGTTACTTAGACCTCTAATGAATTTGTGAACCTCAACCCAAAAACGGGGAATAAAGGTCTTCTGCATTACTTTCTCTGAAGTCTCATAGGGTAGGCACAATCAGCTGCCTTCTGCTCTCAAAAGAACTGAGACCCATAGGATTCTAGTGGTTTTTCTGAGTCTACACCACTGCCAAGCCACTGGGGCTGTGAGTTGCCTAAAACTCCCCAGCAATCAGAGAGAGAATGAAAACAAAATCCTTGTGTCCTGAATCTCCTCTCAGGACTCCTTCTGTGGAGCCAGACTCCTTTCCAGGTGCTCATTTACCTTTCTCTCTCTGGGTCTGAATTCAAACACAAAGAGATGAACTTTGCATGCTAGCTATCCATGTTAGCCCAGGAATGCACATGCTGATTGGCGGCTGCCCATCCTGACCTTGAATATGCAAGGCAAATGCACAGAACATCACGGGGCAAGGGGCTGTGTCCACGCTGGGCAAATGCTGGGACAATATTAGAACAATGTTGGGGCTCTTGTACCTAAGGAGACCCTGAAGTCTGACAGTGCCTCTCCTCAGGTTTTCTGTCGCTAAGTGGCTGACACCACTTTTCATGGAATTAGACACTTGGGATCTGTTTTCAACATGGCCAGCTCCAATTTAACACTGCAGAGAGTCTGAATTTTCCCTTCTTCCCTCACTGAAATGATCCCCAACACCATCTTTTTAACCCAGAGGGCAGATGATACTAAAACCAAAGTCCAACAAGTGCAACGGACCTTTCCAGGATGGGCGCCTTGGCCTCTCATCAGGGTATTTTAAACACAGATAACCCTCACTCAGGGGGGTTTGGGAGTTGGTGACTTTTAACACTTAGCCTTATGACCAGCTCATGAAGCACCGGTCTTCATGACTTTCAGCTCATTTCAATACAGTGACAGAAATTTAATTTTAAAGAAGATTCATTACAAAGCTGTGTTATTATAACTCACATTGGGACAGAAATAGACCTTGCAGATGGAACATTCCTTTCATCTGGGTAGCTTCAGTTGTTCAAATATTGAGTATGTCTTATCCGCGAATCATGGAGAGATCTAAAGAGGAGCAGGCAGAGAAAGCCCCTCTTGTCATCCAAGTGGTGTGGGTAAATCTGTACCCAGGTGGTGGCTGGGGGAATAGGCATCTATTGGTTCTGGGGCTGCAGGGAGGGGACAGTGACCTGTTCTCCCTACACAGTACCTCCAAGGCTGCTTCTGTGGAAGTGCTTGTGGAGATTCACCCTGAATCCCCAGGAGGAGTCTTGCTGGGTGATTATATTGAGAAGGGGAATTGAGAGTGAACAGAAGAGTGTGGTCTGGAAGCAGAGGCTTCTCAGTGGCCTGTGGGGCTGATGCTAGTGGCTGAGTATCCACAAATGATGGGTGATACCAGGAGAGGCCCAGGCAGAGCCCGTGCACAGTCCAGGCTGTGATGAGGAATGGTCTTGCAGGGTATGCATGCAAAGGCATTTCACAGGGGAAAATATGATCAATTTTAGGCAGGAGCATGACACAATCAAATTTGCAAGTTTGAAAAAAGAAAAAGATTCCTTTGCCACCTATGTGGAGAATGACTCAGAACAGAGGGAGGAAGAACACCAGGATCTGGCTGCTCCCAGGGGATAACTCCAAGTGTCACCTAGGGTTCACACTAGGGCCTTGCTGGAAATTGTGAATTAGAGTGAATCTGCCAGAAAAATATAAATGGTATTAAAAGTAACTTTTATAGAGCACTGCAGCTCAGCCTTACCATGTGAATGTGCTTGTGTCCTCTCCTTATGCCTGGCTCCTGGTCCCCTCAAAGATGTCATACCTGGGAGGCCACATGGGCACCAGCACCTGGCCACCACCCCTGGTCCACTTTTCTTTCCGGTGCACTTTTTGACTCCTGTAATTTCTACTTTTCTCATCTGAAAAAGGGCAATAATGATCAGATTTCATAAAGTGGTAAGAATCACCAGATAATCTTTAACCTTAACTAGGCAAATTTAGGAATAACAATTATTTAATAATATTATTTACAACATAATGTAAGGTTTTCATAGCAGTTCCCCTCTTACCCTTTTTCCTAAGGGTGATCTGAGATGTTAGGAGCCCAGGTGGTCCCGACTGCATCTGCAGCATCCTCTCTGCAATACTCTTCTTCACCTGGCTTCGAGACTTGGCCAGGCTTGCCCTGGGATGGAGCTTTCGGCTCTTCCTCCTGATGTCCCTTAATACACCCACTGACGCTCAGTCTTTCCCTGCCTTTCTTCTAGGGAGGCCACAGAGCTCGGCCTCAAATAAAGATGAACCTGAGTCACTGGTAGGAAAGTGGGTGTACCCTGAGACCACAGCATTAAATCAGAAACACGAGCTTCAATAGTGCATGGTTTCTCTTTTGAAAAACCCAAAGTATAAATAAGTTAAAGGGCAAAATAAAAGATAGACCATGGGAAACTGGGAGAGAGACCTTCTGTGAAAGGGAAGAGACCAAGAGACAGAAGGAGGAGCAGGGTGGGGAAGA
The DNA here is from genome assembly GCA_004027595.1 of Dinomys branickii. Taxonomy (NCBI): domain Eukaryota; kingdom Metazoa; phylum Chordata; class Mammalia; order Rodentia; family Dinomyidae; genus Dinomys; species Dinomys branickii. Next base: position 26,089 of record PVLD010012441.1, on the reverse strand, counting down.
GAAAGATGTGCTGGGTCCACGCACCAGCTCCAGATGATGAATGTAGAGATGATGCACTATGAACATGGACTGATAGACATAAAATTTTTTATAAAAAGAGGCCACATAGCATGGAGGAGAGAGTTCTATTTTGCCCATTATGGTAGGAGACTGGGCCAATTTCTGAACCTCTCTGGGCCTTGGTTACATGGCCATGTCTTAGGGTGGTGAGGCGTGACAGAGCTCACTGCAGTGGGCTCATTGGCTCTCCCCTGCTGTGATGGTGGAGGCACTGCTAATCTCAGGTACTCATCCGTGCACCTCAGAAAGGTGACTGATAAGTCACAAGGCAGCCAGCCGCCCCCAACTTAACTCCCAATATTTCTTCCTTCCCTAGCTGTTCCACTTCAGTTCCCCTGGGCCACAAAAGCCAACCCCAACCTCATCCGCTTTGGGAGGACTAACAACCCACCCTGCTCAGGCTGTTCTGACCTGAAAACACCCTCCCCCCCACTTGGGCTGTTCTGGCCCGTGGACACCCCCCGACCCCGAAAAAGAGTGTAAAATCTTTACACTTTGCTCAGCTTGAGGCTGTCCTGGTCTGCTGGGCTTCCCACTGTGCTGCTCTCCCCCAAATAAAGACTTCTCTTGTGTCAGAAGGTCTGGCCTGGTTCTGTGTGGGTCTCAGTTCTATCAGTGATGCCAACAGGACCTTCCCCTCTTGCAGCCCTCGGCATCTCAACTTTAACATGCACAGAGCAGCTCCCGCACCCACACTTACTCTCTTGCACCCTGTATTCACAGCACAAATGGGCCATTATTTGCCCTAGTTACTTAGAATCGATGTCTGTGTTTACCCTCTTCTTCTGTTCAGGAACAAGGTCCTGCCCAATTCGACCTTGTAAGTTTTTTTGGTACTGGGAATCAAACTCAGGACCTTGTGCTTGCCAGGCAGGCACTTATGCCACTGAGCTATAGTCCCAGCCCTCAAGCTTGTAATTTCTGTTACTCCATTATATCTCTTCCTCCCTGTTCCACTGTTGCTGGCCTTTCTGCCTCTCATTGGAGTCACTGGAAGGCTCTTCTGATTGGCCTTCAGCTCCCTGTCACACAGCACCTCCATTCTGTCCTCCTTGTCTTCCAGAGTTTTGCAGCAAAGAACACAACTGCTGCTCTCAGTCCCTGAGTAAAACCATTGGGTCACCTACAGGAGAATGGTATAAAAATAATCAAGACCTTGGCCACTTTGTGAAGTGTTGTTTCCGTGATTTTCTTTACATTCCTGTTGTTCTGAGATGCTCCATCTTTCCGATGCCGTTTCTCACCTCTAGGTATCTGTTTGTACTGCGCCTCTACCTCACAAACTGCTTCTGGGACTGAATTGTCCCACTGTTCAATGTTGATGGAGGACATACAATGTTCTCTGCCCTGCATGATGCCCCTGATATCTCTGTAGTTCATGTAGCTGTGTCTCAAGAGAAAGCAGTGAATCTGAATGAGCAGGACAGAAGCCTAGTCATGAAAGTGAGGTTCCAATGACCTGTGTTCAGGATCACTGATGTCAGTGTTGGGATCCACCTGAGTCTTAGTATGTTGCCTCTTTCCTCTTTGCATGCAAACCTTTCCATCTGGGGATTCTTTGAGGCCTTCAGACATCATTTCAAGATATAGAAAGCAAGGTGTGAGACCTCGATGTTTATTAAGATATAAGTTCTTGCATAATGTAGAAGGAAAAAATACTACACCTGAAGTCAGACACAAAGCCATGTAAATCTCAGTGTCATTTATGAACCATGGGATCTACATGAGTCACATATGCTCTTGAGAGTCTCTGGCTGCCCACAAATACAGAGCAGATGGATGATGTCCATGCAGCAGGACCAACTTAAGGATTAAATGCACAAGGCCTTTGGGAGGGATCAGAGTTGTAACCACACACAGGAGGAATGGGACCTCTTTTTCCTCAGCATCACTGCTAACAGCCATGCTCCTGTTTCTTAACTGAAAGGTTGTCTTTTTTCCCCCTTCTACTCAAATGTGAAAGCTGTAAGCCCAGAAAAATCACATGGCTGTTTGTGATAGAAACAGATGGATGACTCACGCAGCCCAAGGAGGAACAGCAGGCTCTGTGAAGCGGGTGTGATGGAGGGCTTGGCTGATTGACTGTAATTCAGAGCGTCCATCACCAAGGGACTAGGGACAGATTCTGTGGGTGCTGAGCCTGACTCGGGCTCTGACACCCGCCCAGGCCTTGAGGAGCACATTTTACTATCTGCTGGAGATTCACCAGGATGCTTGGCATAGCTAGATTGTCTCTACCAAAATAATTCATTATGTGCTGCTCTTACACATTAATGCCAATAATGCATCCCGACAGAGTAGGAAGGACTGTGACGTGGCTTTTGTAGGGGCATTTAGGCAGCTGCAAACCCCCTGGAAGAGTATGCTCAGCCAGGCAGATAGATGTGCCTGTCAGTATTTTATGAGTAGAGGATCCACAGCCCTTATTAGATTCTCGATGGAGCCTGTCACCACAATGAGATTTAAAAGCAAGAACTCTTATTGGTTACAGCTGAGAAAGACATTTTTTATGTGTGCATTTCTCCTCAGACCCCAAAATGTACACCATTGAGAACAGGGCTGGAGCTGTGCATTGTTTCTGGGAACTGTGCCATGCATCTGCATGTGTCTGCTCCATTTGTTTTTTTAACATAGCAGATGTTCCAGGTTCCCTTTTAAAAGTGGTTGGAACACACCGAAGTTTACAAGACTCTTCTGACCATAAACTTTCCCTATCACTTTCCTCTATTTCAAAAACAAATACTGACTGGTTTTCTCAAATGACAAATTCCTTGGGAATGAGGAACTCAGCCTTGGAATTTTATCATATGCTACCCAGATAGTCCAGGTGCAGTACCTCGAAAGACAAGGGTGCCTCGGTTTGTGAACTCAATCCTTTCCATTCTGATCACAAACTGAACTGGACAGGAACCAAATCAAATTCAACAGTTAGGTTCAAGGTTGACTTTCTAAGGAAAGTTGATTTGGTCTGTGATCGATCCATTTGCAACCAGAATTCTAGAAAGAATCAAGTCATTGAACCAAGGTACCTGTGCAAAAAAACAGTAATTGCCAGCAAGTGCCCCCAAGCAGGTGAGAACCACTAGCAACTCCAGATGTAGTCACCCATCAGCCAGACACTGGTGATGACACAGGCCACCCCGAGGTGGGAAGCCAGAGCACAGGACATCGGTGACTGGGGCTGACTGAAACACAAACTAAAGTCTCTGCCTCTGTCACCAAAATAAAAGCTGGCATTTCAGAGACAGGAGTGATGTCATCTTTTCCTCTTGCCTTCTGATGGGGAACCTGAATGTAGTCTAAACAATGGGAGACCCGGAAGGCCTAAAGCGAAGCCTGCCATGCTGCCACAAGGATCACCTTGTCACAGACTCTTTCCTTATCACTTCTTCACAAGCAAAACCTACTTAGAAGGTTAACAGCCGGGAATGATGGTGCACGCCTGTCATCTCAGCACTCAGGAGGCTGAGGCAGGAGGATCGCCATGAATTTGAGGCCAGCCTGGGCTACATAGTGAGTTCAAGGCCAAGCTCACCTACATAGCAAGCCTCTATCTCAAATGAACAAACTAGCTAAATAAATAAATAAATAACCAACAGCCCTGTAAACTGCAAGATTATGAGAACAGGATCTGTTTGGTAATGAAGTCTTAGGTGATTTTGGGGGAAAGCCCCAGTGGGTGGGTGAATACTGTCTGAAGACCAACTTCAGGTTGGGGACAGAGGGGCCTTTCTGAGTTGGCTTGAGGAGGTTCCAGTTTCCGCCATCACTGACTGAAATGATGGAGCCCAGGGAGAGGCACCAGAGAAGGTGCACATCCACGGACACAGTGCGCAGAGAGCCCTCCAGTGAGGAGAGCAGCCGGGCGGCCAGAGTGAGCGGTAGCTGGGGCAGATAGGTCCCTAACTGTGAGCTTAGCAGGGTGCACTGTCTCCCCAGGACTTGAGAGCTGCGCAGATTCTGCTAAAACCGCCGAAGTGGGCTTACCATGCCCCACGGCAGAGGGGAGCCAGGCATGCGTGCGCAGCATGACCTAGAACAGGATGCGCACGGTGCCAGAGAAGCACAGCTGGCATGTGGGTTCGTACACACTGCCTCCTCTGGAAGTGCAAGGCGCATGCTCTGAAAGAACGAGCAAAAGTATAGCAACTACATGAGCCGGGAGGAGAGGCGCAGAGTGTCACCACCAGGTGTACATCATCTACTTTTACATGTACTGCAGTGCATGGGATGTGTTTACACAAGAGCCCCCCTAAATCCCAGAGTAACATGTCACTCAAAGGCATTGTGACACTACAGTGTCACTGGCTGGGAGGAGCTTGTTCTCACCTTATGAGGAGGCCACCATTGCACCTAGGCCCTGTCTGCCACTGACAGAAACCTCCTCGCAGGCACCTGCTGTTGGGACAAAAAGGAAGAGCCTGGGGTAGGAAAGGGAAGAGCCTGGAGCAGTCTTGGGCTCTGAAAGCATTTCAGGGGAGAAATATGTGGGCCAGCCTGGCCAAGACGCTAGTGAGCTTTTCAAGCACGCGGTGTCTCTTGGTCCTAGAAGAACAAAACGCATTTGAGAATTAGCTGAAGTCTCAGCATTTGGATCTCAGCGCCTCTCCAGAGCCCCCTTCCAATGACATTTCCTTCTGTTTGGTTATGTATTTTGCCATTATTTACGTCACCTGAGACTTTCCTTCTGCCTTGGAGGCTGTAGTCTGATCAACAGAAGAGTCTATTAAGTATACTTCCCAGAGAATTTCCTCAGCAAATTTTGGTTTAAAAGTACTCGTGTCGGGGCTGGGGATATAGCTGCCTAGCAAGCGCAGGGTCCTGAGTTCGATCCCCAGTACCGCCAAAAAAAAAAAAAAAAAAAAAAAGTACTCGTGTCATGGGACATGTGATTCAGATCATCAGGGTCATGCTGTGCAGCCCTCCGGGCTTTGCTGCTGTGTTCTAGAGAGAAAGCAAGGAGAGATATTTAGCATAGAAACAGAAAGGAAAACTATACGCAAAACTACAGCATTATTCAATGTACTGGTGTAGACAGAAGACAGAGGCATCGTGTGTGCCCTGTCTCTCATACTATCACATGTGCTTATGGCACACACATGTGCATGCACACGCACACCCATTCACAGTTCATGTACAGCAAGGTGAAGGCATGGATATCACTACACCCAAGGCAAATGTTGATCTCAAATATTGTTCTGTCCTTTGACTATGGTGCCTGTCGTCTGTGCCATAGTCTTTGCCCTCTTTAGCACTTGCTTGGACGCTGATCAAAAATCCCCTTCCAAAAACAAGCATGTTTTGCATACATTGGGACTTTTTTTAACCTGCCAAAAAGAAAACACAAGAACTTATAAAGTCTTCTTTAGTCATCACCCTTAGGGGAAAAAATTAATTCAGAAAACCATAATAGAGATGTGTACTTTTTTCCATCCCATTATTTTTGAGGATTTACCCTAAGGTCAGTTTTATATTCAGACTGAATTGCTAGAAAATATTCATTATGAGCACCCTCAATGTCTTGCTGCCTCTTGAAAGACTGATTTCCTGTTCACTGCCAGCCTGTGGGGAAATATCCGTGATGGATTCTTCTTGGAGAGGGACCCCGGGCGAAGGGCGTGGCTTGAAAGATGAAGAATACAGCTATCGATGGTTCATGTCCCATGTAAGCGCCAGAGGTCATCCTGACAGATTGTTGGAAATTGCAAGAATCTTAGCATCAATATTACCCAAGAGAAGGAATTGGCAAAAAACACTCAGTTGGTTTATGAAAAGAAATGACTTTTTCTCCCCTTTGCGTATTAACAGGTAAGAGAGAGCTCTTTGCATTGCAACTGGGTTGGACCCTTTACACTGTGAAAAAACACACTGTTATAATTTCCTGCCTTCCTGTCATCAAATGGTACCAAGAATTACACAGATAAAGTATGATGCTGTTACCTGGGTAGCACTTGACACATCCAGATATATTATTTTCATTTAACACCATAATCTTGAAAATCAAGCATTTTGCAGTTACAGAATCTAAATTCTTGAAAGAATCAATGGTTCTTTTCTCAGCACTATACAGCTGGTGAGTGAGAGAGCTAAAACCTGATTCCAGGTCTGACTGCAAATCTAACACATCGCCGAGAGCTTTGATTTCAGAAGTTATGGTCGGCTAATCAGGAGGGTCTAAATTAGTCCGCACTTCAATTAAGATTGTCAGAATGGCCACAGTGGCACACTGTCACAACTGGAAAACTCCTAAAGACTAAGAAGTACTCCAATGTTCAGCTGTTCTGGTAAATTAGGTCTTTCAGCTAGAGGAAGCTTGTGTCATAACTAAAACACAGATCATAATGCAAATGCCAGTTTTTAAATAATTATATAGAATAGTACTGTTAACACTAAAATGACTCTCCGTGTAATTTGGCTTTCAGTGACTTGGAAAACACTGCATCTCTTCTTTAGCTTACCACAGTTGCCATCGTATAAATTAGCACTGTTGCCCTGGGCTATTACTTGGTAAGTGATGGCATTTGGTGCTGGGGGAAAGTGTTCAGGTGCTGCTGGCTTCCTACTGCAATCCTTGCAGTGACTGCCTGTTCTACTGGAAATCCACGTCCTTTACTTGACCTTCAAGGACTTGCATGATTGGCTCCTGACAAGTTTGTCTCGTGGCACTCTTCCCCTAAACATCACTCGATTGCGTCCCTTGACGGGTAGACAGGGAGAAGCTAAAGCAGGACCGAGCGACCTAATGGAATGGATGTTGAGGGTCTGGAAATTCATCACTATCAGTTATCAGAGACTGGAGAGGAGGCTACTGATCCCTGGTGGAGGTGTTTGCCATTCTGAACTCGCCAAGTAAATACTAAGAGCCTGGAGTAGGAAGCATTAGTGGAACAATAAACGTGAGTTTAAATGTTTGGAATGTAGGGAAGGAAATAGTAGCAAGACCATTTAGTAAAAAGATCCTGACCAGTAGTGGTGGCTGTGGCTTAGTAAACCTGTGGGGCTACACAGCTTCATTTTCCAGGAGAACTGGTTTGAGGGAAAACCAAGCAAAGACTAGCTGCAGATTTTTGCTACAACCAGATGGACCTGTGCTGCCAGCCAGAAGGATTTCATGGCAGCGATGTCGGCCCCATGGGGATTTATAGCCAAAGGGTGAGGGATGGCAGGCATGGATGATGGGGATGGTGATCGTACATCTTGCAAACAGGATCAATCCGCATGCATCCCTGAGGCCCTAAAGACCTCTTAAAAGGACATCAAGCTAAATTGCATCTTTAGTTCTCTTTCCGATCCTTTATTTCTGTGTATGTACATTTGAGAGCTGATCATCTTTAAACAATAACCCTGTGTTTACACAATTTGCTTGTCAGATGGGGCAGGGACATGTGAGTTTCTGTTGCCCTGGCCTCTCTCTCTCTCTTCCATGTATTAGGTTAGAATTAAACCAGAATAAATATGTGGCCTTTATGTTCCAGATTTCTCTCTTGTAAAATGCTGAAGGACGTGACTCAAAGAATTCAAGGGCACATGGAGCGACAGTTTATAGATTTCACCAAAAACCCTGTTCCGTCCTCTCTGGATCAAACATTAAAGCATGCGGCGTATGTGAAAAGCATTTATTATTGTCCAGTTTGCTTTCTTTGGGATTTAATTTTTCTGCTTTTAAAAATGAGATTTGGTGAGTTATAATTCAATGGAACTTTTCAGTCTATGTCTGAGATCAGAGTCTGTCCGAGCAGGGCTGGTGCTTTCCACATGCCTGTGTCCAACTGGGGAGGGCTAGGGCTGGATGGTAGCAAAGTGAACCAGTGTGTGTTGGGAGAGAACGAAGGAGAACAGGAGAAAATAAGGAGGAAACTATTTGGCAGGTCGAGGTTCTAATGAAGCAGCCCATATTAACTTCACTAGAATCTGTAACACTGTAAGAAGAGCTGTGTGTCCCTCCACTGGGCTGGAAGCCAGCAGTTCCAGGCTCCCTCTATCTCAGTGAGAAGCACGCTGGTCTACTGTAGACCACAACGGGAAGACAACTGGTTAAAGTGTACTAAATTTGCACACAGAGAGACGCTATCATCGGAACTGCCCTGGAAAGTTACACACCTTGCTGTGCATCTTCCAACCCCTTTAGCCCTTACGACAAATGTTAGCTGATGACAGTTCTGGAGACTGAGTTCTACTTTATTATGATTGTTATAACAAGGAAAATTTATGTCATATTTTTATTTCTAAAGAAATAGGTCCAGGGCTGGGGATATAGCTCAACGGCACGGCACCTGCCCAGCAAGTACAACATCCTTAGTTTGATTCCCAGTACCAAAAAAAGAGAGAGAGACATAGATCCACAGAACTGCTTCAAGTACTGAAATCAGACATATAGTTGGTCTGATGTAATCAGTTAAAATAGCTGATTTCTGCTTGTTTTTGTAACTATCCATCCTCCCAGAAAAGCAAGAGAAATCTGCATAGAGTGATGGCCCATATATTTCAAGTGTTATTCGAGGCCCTTATATACTTTTAAAATTTACAGAAACCCTTGGGGTTGTTCGCTGAGAAAAGTGAGACTCAGACAGGTTAAGGAGCTTAACCCAGGAGGTAGTGAAGAGGAGATTTCAACCCAACTCTCAAAGCTTAACGCTGACATTTTCTTGCCAGCCAAGTCTGCTTCCCATGGATCTTTTTTTCATTTGCTTAAGATTCTTAACCATTTCACTCAGCCCATTAGCACACTAATATTTTCACAGCAAACACCAAGCCCTTCTGTGTCAAATGTATTCCATGACTATCTTCTCTAACATTCTCTTCCTGTCACCAGAAGGCCAAATACTTCTTTTCTGAAGAAGATATTTGAGACCCTTGAAGTTTTTAATAGGCTCTTAGAAATGCCCATTTTAGTGTCTTACCATGAATTTCCGCGCATCAAATGTGAACATCAAGGCCTCGTCTGTTTCAGACTCTTGCAATCCGTTGCTTTTGGAGATGGCATTAACATCTCCAGCAGACTCAGCTGCAAAAGGTGGGCCCTGTCTTGCAAAAAGGCTCTGTGCTTACCCAGCAGAGATGGCCTGGATTTTCTCTGAGTTAGCTGAAAGCTAATGCAATGTGTGATGCCCCAAGAGCACACTCTCACCGACTCTGAGCAGTGCACTGTGCTTAGAAATATGCACATGCAGAGCTGCCAGTGGACATTTACTGAGGACCACCATGAGCGGGATCCTGCCAGACCCTGATCTCAGCCTACTCTATTTCCCAGCCCTCGCCTGGATGAAGCAGGGCGTAAATGCAAGGCAGTAGTCTATCATTAAAACCGCGGGAGTGGGTGGCCCCTGTCTTCATGGGGCTCACACTTGTCTGTAAGACCTTTGTATAACAAAGACTCAAAATCGGATTACAGCACTTATATTTAAAACTTGGAGGCAAAGCTGATGGCCAGAACACCCTAGTGTGTCCTAGCAAATATGGTGGCCACCCCAGTGAACAGACACCGCCAGTCTGGAGTGCTGGCCATATGCAGCATTGTACCCAGGGCGATTAAATGTGCCTGTTTGTTATTACTGAACCTAAATGTTTGGCCTGAGTTCATGAAGAAAATAAGTAATTCCATTACATGTGATTCACCTCTGAGTAACCCCCTCAGTTGATGAAGATGCAAGCTGAAAACTCACATTTATTAGAGAAATAATCCATTCAGCAAGCATGCATTAGCTCTCCGTATATTCACTGGGGAATGCACAGAGATTTCAACAGGCAAAACACAGTTCTGGTGTTGAGGACATGGACAGCCTCATTTGCCAAAAAACTTTCCATTTATAAAACATCTCCTGCTTTTGGTTTTGGTTTTTAATAAAAGGGGAAAATGAGTTGTGATGACACACATCAGCTTCCCACAGAACCACATGGAGCCTGGGCACTTGCTCAGGTGGGGCCTCTGGGATGTGGTCTTCAGGTGACCGATTACCTACAGGACCCGGCATGGCTCTACGCCTGCCCCGTGGCTTCCGATCATATGGTAACAGTTGCCATCTGATGATGCTGTGATGGGCTGGGTAAGTAGATGCCTGACAGATTTCCGCATCATTGTGGGCACTCAGTAAACCATGTCTGCACATTTTCATGACTCGTCTTCCATGTAGCACTAGGCAGAACCTCTACCTAGCAGTGCCCTCAGGCCTCGCGCACGTCTGCACAGGAGGCCCAGTGCCCATCCAGGCCCACGCACCTCCCTGCTTCCCCTCCTGTGTCTGCAGACGCAGATGAACACTCGGAAGAGCTGGGTGGCACTGGGGTGCAGATGCAAGCTTTAGAAAAGGGCAATTTAAAAAGTTATTATACAAATTCTGAATGGCTTTCTAAACAAAAATAATAAGTAAAGCCTTGCTGACATGCCCACTGGGTGCCGGGCACTGGGTTGGGCACCAGCTCATCCTCATGACCACACTGTGAGAAGCTTTGTGGCTTCTGACCCACATCTTGCTCTTTTTTCTTTGCTTTTTTGGTTTGGGAGAGGAGCTTCCTCTGAGTTGGTTTTGTGATCCACAGAGTGGGGTCTGTAATCCCTTCGGGGTCACTGAAAGGACTGGCACAGTGCCAGGCACAGGTGAACACTTAATAATCAGGAGCTGCCTTCACCCCGTGCGTGTGCTTGCAGGGAGAGAAAGACCGTATTGCCCTCCGACTCGCTGGTGCAGCGTGGAGATGAAGCTTAATGCGAGTAGGACGGTTCCTCTCTGACTCTGTCAGTGTCACTGCCCTGACCGTCCACAAGTATTCAAACTGGGATTTGAATCCAGATCTTTCAATTCAAAGAAAAGCGAGCTGCGGTGGGTCACACCTGTAACCCTAGCAGTATGGGGGACTGAGACAGGAGAATCACACCTTGGAACCCAGCCTGGGCAATTTCACAATTTGGTGAGATCTTGTCTGAAAATATAGAACAGGGCTGCAAATATAGATCTCTGTGAAAACCCTAGGTTCAGCCCCTGGGACTGAACAAAAAAAAAATCAAAATGCTTTCTGCTGCCTCCAGTGCGGTCTTCTGGGTTCTACCGGGGCAGGCTGGACATGCTGGGAACCATGGTGCAGGATGGGCCCTTCCTCTGCCTGCGAGCTCCAGGAGCTCCACACCGACCCTCAGCAGCTGCACCTCCTCCTCCTCCCCCCAGACCTCTGCCCCCTTGAGGACCTGGCCTTGGTCCTAGTTCTTGCTTCCTTAGGTTCTGCTCAAACTACAGGGCAGGGTGGAGCAATTACACCCCAGGACAGCGACCTCAACGGCAGTCAGTGTAAAGGGGTCACAATGAGCAGCGATCGGAGTGAGCAGCTGATCATGAGAGGCTAGCACGTGTGCCCCCTGCCTCACCCGCCCGGCCCTGGGCCCTGGCTGCTCCCATCTTCCTGAATCTGCGCACATCTGGCCCCAGCCCAGCCGCTGGAAGCAGCTCCCATCATGAGCCAGGTACCACCCAGGTACAAGGGAAGTGAGGTTCTCTGTCGTCCTTGTCTAGCCAGACAGCATGCAGGAGTCAGGACCAGGGTAGAGGAGGGCTCCTTGGCAGACCAGTGCAGTTCTAGGCTGCAGACAGCTCTTCCGGTTGGGCCGGCGGCTCTTCCGGTCGGGCCGGCAGCACTTCCAGGCTGCTCTTGCCTGTGGTTCCCGCTATCTCAGTAGCTTCTGTGTAGTACTCAGCTTCAGGGCTGTCTCACCCTGCCCATCTGTAGAACCAGTCTTTGTTTTTAGGGGGAAAAACCTTCAGGTTAGACTTCATATACAATATAGAGGAACAAAACAACGAATTCTCCTGCCCCGTCAAAAATCCTCAATTATTCTGAGTATCACATTTTGATGTTTAACCTAGAATTAATGTATGGAAGAGAGTCTAGAGTTTCATTTTTAGAAATTCCCTCTGAACAATTCTAATTTCAGTGTAACATTTAAAGCTGGCTCAAATTCAGTTTAGTTAACTTAATGCATCGCCTCGCAGCTGTCCTCGAGAGAAAAGGTGGGCAGAGGTCACTTCTCTGTTCCATTGCCCTCCACCCAAGGGTTTGAATGTGCTGAAAGCCAGGAAGTTCTAAGGTATTTTATGCTGTTGGGTTCTTAAAATTAGTTTGTGAATCTTCAGAGAGAAATATCAGTAGGCATAATAAATTGTGTTTCAAGCTGAAAAAAATTTTAAGTATCAGAAAATGAGTTTTTTTTACCTTATAAGCTGTTATAAGAAACACATTTACATCAGGCTGCAAATACCACATATATAACCAAGGCTAAGACTCTGATGCAGCAGAATTTATCTTTTCTAGACACAATGCATGCTTACTTTCCCCCCTCTATTTCATTTTTTAAATGGAGGTTACACACTAACAAATTCTTTTAATAAGCTGCAAGGGCCTGATTTGCACTTTACAAAGGGGATTGAAAAATAATTAAGCAAATGATTTTAGAGAATGTCCCATCCATGCACCACTGAGCGGGGGTGAAGATGAACAACACCCTCATGGGTATGGAATTGCTGGCTTCGTGGATTGTACCATCTGATAGGGAGTAATTTATATATTAGTCACTTTTTGTCGCTTGGACAAAACACTCACACCTGCAATTTAAAGGAGAAGAATCTTATTTTGGCTCAAGTTTTCCATGGAGGTAGTGCATGGTAAGCCAGGCCCCAGCAGAAATGGCACGGAATTTAACAGTGTGGTAGAGGAATTCTGTCTCCTGCACGGTGTCCAAGAAGCAGAGAAAGGAGGGGCTGAGGACGACAATACTCACTTCCAGGCCACGCCCCTTCCCTGTGACTGATCTCCAACAGTTCTTTAAGCTACTAAACCCCCCATGACCTCATCACCTTCCAAACACATGAGGCTTTGGGGGGGACATTTCAGATTCAAACCGCAACTGAACAGTGTGATTTTATGAGAAATGGTCAAAGGAACAAGCAGGATAATAAAAATGTGTTGACAAAAAGTTTTTTGTAAACATTTGTGTAGTGAGTTGATAACTGGTGGTCAGCTTATAACCCCCAGCTGAACTGAGTAAGTGTGGTGCTGGGCATGGGAGGCCTGCCTGGGGACTGTTGCCACCAGCATAAGAGGCAGAACCGGAGAAAAAGTGAGGCTGTTGGGAGCGGAGAAAGGCTGTTGGAGCTGGTAGAAGCTGTAAGGAACTGTTAGTTCTGTTGGAGGAGCTGGTCATGCCAGTTTTCCTGATGAACTTGGCTCTTCTCATCCTCTGAGGAGTTCAGGACTTCACTGGCACTGAGAATGGCTTTGGTTCACTTTGGGAGAGCTCTGGTCCTCACTTTGCGCATCACTTCCTGGCTCTGGAGGGGAAGATGGTGCATTGCTGGTCTCCAGGAGCAGCTTGCTGCGTTAGCTTCCCTATGGGAACTCTGCCATCTTGATCACTGGAGGAGCTCAGGACCTCACTGTTGCTGAGGATGGCTGTGGTACCTTTCCAGGGAGCTCTGGTTCTTCTGAGCGTCACTTCCTGCCTCCAGTACAGATCCCTCAGCCTGCTAGCACAGATCCTTCATCCTGCTGGCACAGACTTCCTAGATTCCACTACTGACCTTTGGGCTTTCCCAGCACAGATCAATGAAACAGGCCTGCATGAGATATTGTTATGGGCTCTGCATCTCCAGTTGGATTCATGGCAGGCATTGTTATGAGCTCTAGGTCTTCAGCTGGACTCATGCAGGACATTTCCATGGGATGCAGGCCCTCAGCTGGATTCCTTGGTCTTGGTGTGTGGACAGATTTCCTGCACTCTTTTGTATATTGTTCTTTGGGTGATTATTATAAATAATCATATAAAATATGTGTCCTGTATTATACTGTTTCACCTTTCACAATAACCTCCAAACCAAAACAATTTGGTACCTGAGAGAAAAAAACTTGATGTTCTTTCGTGAACTCTCACGGAATTACATGTAGTGGCACTCACTATGAACACAGATTTGTGGCTGTTTAGATTGTGATTTCTTTACCAAATATTTGGCAACTTTGACAAAATAAAGCAATAACATAGGCCACAAACTGTAAAGCAAGTGTGTTACTTTTGTTTCTTCCCCACCCATTTCTATCTCCTTCCCCTGATCACAGAACACTCTAACCTGAACTATTTCATTGATTTCTTTGTTGTGATAAAATATACGTACCATAAAATTTCCCACTTTGGCCATTTTAGAGTATAAAACTCAGTGGCAGGTAGCACACTTTCTCTCTTGGATATGCAGCACCTATCGAGGTCCAGAAATTTTGGTCACCCGAAAAGGAAGCCCCATACCGACCGGCAAGGCATCTTTCCTGGTTCGCCCTCAGCCCAGCCATTGTCAACATCTAACCTGTTTTCTGTACCAGTGAACGTGCCAGCGCTGCACATCCCCTACCAGTGAGATCAAGTGGCCCACCACTTTCTCTGGTTGGCTCCTTTCACTGAGCATAATGATTTTAAAGCTCATTGATGATGCAGCATGTATCCGTACTTTACTCCTTTCTATGGCTGAATTAATCTATTATATGGATATAGCATATGTGCAACTATTGATGGAAAGTCATTTTATTTTAAGGGGATTACTATTTACAGAACAATAATAGATGATCATGCATACCTTTACAGCTTTGATCGTATATATAAGTGTAAGTGTAACCTAAAGACTTTCTTTAAAAATTTGGTGTCTCTCTCTGCAGAAGCCTGCCTACAAAGCACATGAGATAGTGCTGGACCTCACCTTTAGATTCAGGGTTTGCCTGTGTCCACATAGGAAAGGAAGCCATAGCCAAGCCTAAGACAAAGTTCAGATGAAGCCCAGCATCTGGGAGCAAAGTACAGAAAGAGGATCCTTCAGTTCCTTGCTAGAGATGCTTCTGATGAGAAAACATAACTTATTCCTATTACTTGAGGGAAAAACACTGCCTACTTTTCCACAGGGCTTGGATGAGATTCAAATGAGACAACAAATTTTAAAAAAGAAAACATATGCACCCAGTGCCTGGATGCTAATCAGGCGTCAGGGACAGTAGCTGGCAGTTGTACAGTGATGGAACTTATTCTGTTTTCACCGTCACTGACCCGTTTCTAAATTTGTTGCTTTATTTAGTTTATAGCATCATCTCTACACTACCTGAATGAAAACCAGCTTTCCAACCTCCTAAAATATAAGCCTGTTTAAAAAATTTCTCATTATTGTTTTTTGTAGACTTGACCAGTTTTCGCCATTAATATCAAAGGAAATGGGGAGATCTTTCACAAACAAGAGAGGCCTAAGAAAGGAGGGCGCTAAGCATGTTACATTTCTTCCTAAACACAAAAGGAAGCTAAAGGTCTCTGAGTCAGGCGGAGGAGCTGGAAGTGGAATCCAGCCCCCTGTGTGACAGAGGTGAGACCAAAGGCTGCTTCCACCCAAGCAGGTCTGCATCTCCACATGGGGGCCCACTCTAGCCCTGGATCATCAGACAAACAAAAATCCCATCCCCCAAATCTTTGTCTTGATATCGGCAAGGGAAAGGTCACATTACTTCTGAAGAACACTTCATTTCCACTCCTCCATTCTTGGGAGAGAACACTTGACCAAGGTTCATGCCCCACCCTGGAAACAATTTCACCATAAAAATTAACTTTAAAGTCTTCATAGTGTTATGGAGACAAAAGTGGAACAAGCACTGGAGAGAGCATTTGTCCTTTCGTCTGGAAACAGGTTCTCAGATGTGGTGACTTAAGCATGTTACTCCTAGAATGTCCTTGACTATCATTTCTCTCTTTTGAATGCTTGAATACTTTTTATAAACCCTCAAAAGACAGGGTCATTCTTCTCCATTCATTTTTCAACAGTTCTTTTTTTTTTTTTTTTTTTCCCGGTACCAGGGATCAAACTCAGGACCTTGCGCTTGCCAGGCAAGCGCTTATGCCACTGAGCTATACCCCCAGCCCCTCCATTCATTTTTAACATAGTTGATGTGACTGTTTCTTCTTGGATCTTCTAAAAGATCTGATAAGATGTGAAAGTCTTTTTTTGACTTCACTGTATGTAATATTTCAGCACTTTCTTCATATGTTCATAAACTTCTCAAATCTTTCCACTTTCCATAGTAGAGAATTATTTCATGCTTTTTCTTATTCAACAACTTGATTCACTTTTTTCCTAGGCCTTTATATTTTTGATGTATTCTTATGTATCTTCCATGTATAATTGTATTCTGCATAGTATAAACATGATTTTCTGTGAAATCAAGGTTACAGAGTGGCATAGCACTTTTTGTGTACAAATTCTTCCCCCTCTTATATTGGCTGATTTGGTACAGACTGAAAGATAGAAACTCAGAGAAAATGTGACTTGTATTAAGTTAAGCAATTATAAATGATGCTAGGAATGGACTCTGTGTCCCCAATTCCTGATCCAGAGCACTTTTGGCTGGGAAATGGGCAGCTCATGATGTTCATGACCTAGTTCATATTGGCTGTTGCCCAAATACCATGGTCAAAAACAGGGCAAGGCCTATGGAAAACTGCTACTGCCTGATCTGCCATTCATTTGATATAAAAAATAGTAGAATTTGTGTATGTTTTCTGATCTATTTGGTAGGGTGTGCTGTCTCAGACTGAGGCACAGGAAATGAGTGTACTTGAGACACAATAATATTATTTTATGGTTTCAAAATCACCAGTGGTAATTCGTGAATATAACATTACGAACCCAAAGCGAAATGGCAAACATTGGGAGGCTGAGCGGGAGACGTGAAGCCCAGGGGAAAATTTTGATTACACAGCTGTGATATTTGTTCCGATAAGGAAATAAGACAATTAGAGGTGATGAAGAGGAGCCAAGAAAAACAAAATTAAAAATGATAAGGAGAAAGTGTTCCTAAACATTATGGGCAGATAGTTTTAAATGTCAGTAAGTTTTCCTATAAACTCATCTTGGGAAGAGTAATAGAGAATAGTTTTATGTGGGAAGAGAGTCTTTTTAAAAAACAAAACAAAACATTGACATTTTAAAGACCTAAATGTCTTAAATGGAATGACTGTTAAAATGCCAAGTTAGATGCACGGAGACATTTGGGAGAGTGTGTTTGAGTCGTACCCTAAGAGGCAGATAGTGAGTGACTCAGATCAGCCAAGTGGCTTGGGCTGACTCACATGTTTTGGAAGGTGTCATCAAATCACCGATTTTCTCAGTGTTTTTCACTTTGTTCCACCTGGCAGTGCCAAACAAATTCTAAAACATCAGTGCCTTTTTCTAGCTCTATTTCCCAAGACAACGTGCCAAGATACCCAGCACCAAGCCTAAGGCTTTGAATATATAGGCATTAGGTAACTTTAAACAACACTTGCTGACAAGAAACCCAAGCCCCAGGTATCCCTATGGAGCAGACAGGAGACAGCACTCCCAGTCAGGGGTGAGAGGGTATGAAAAGAAGACCCAGGACTGAGCTCGGGTCGTGAGGACAGAAGAAAGAGCCCTTCTTACCTTACTACTACTGAATGGTACTTCTTGGAACATACTTTTAACCAATGACTATTATCTGACACCTGTACAGGATGTGGGGGCATCCAAATAAGAAGGCACTGGTCTTTGTCCTAGAAAGAGTTGTAGCCCTCTAAGGAAACTGGCCTAAATAACGAGGGGTAGCATTTGAAATATTATCACACAGATGAAACAACATTTGGGGGGAACCCTGAGTGGTCAGCATTCCTACCCTCCTAGGATTCAGAGGCCTTCCCAGAGTACCTGGCCCTTCAGGGACAAGTGGAAATTCTAAATGCCGATAAAACAGACAAAGCATTTCAGCCAGGGACAAGGACCACCCAAGGAGTAGCAGTGTTGGCGGATGCTGGAGAATGGCTGATGATCCCGTGTCCAGCCACGGAGTTGAAGGCAGGCGAGGTGAGACAGGAATCCGGGGCACAGAGCTGTGCCAGCTCGCTGTAGATCTCTTGGCATGTGCACCACACTTGATCTGTGTCTCGGTATTTTCCCACTCTCAAGGCTGGGTCTGGCCTGGGAATGGCTATTCTAATTCTGTGATTCACTCCCTTGGCACAGCCTCAATTTGGGTGATGAGTAATAGTTGCCTAAGAAAAGCTTGCAACCTTCTCCATACCCATCCATCCTTATGGTGCTTGTGGTGCTGAGCTCCCAGTGCCAAGTCCTGGCAAAACATCTGCTAAGAAACATAATAACAAGCCACACACAGAGGTGTACGCATCTATCCGTTCACAACTTTAGATGCTTCCCTTGCTTCTAAACAGAGGTGTTTCACAGCTGTGCTGTAAATTTCTAAATATGCCCCCTGGTGTGTGTGGATAGATTTCTTTGACCCTTTGCTGTTTTTTTCCCACAGGGTTGAAAAAACGTACAAGGAAGGCCTTTGGAATACGGAAGAAAGAGAAGGATACTGACTCTACGTATGTATTCTGCCTCGTCCAACAAGCTATTTCCTAAGAGACAACATTGTCTCTGTCACTGAAAGATTTCCCTGAACACCAAGTACTTTCTGTGTTCACCTCATTTCTGGGTATCTGTGGTTACTCTGCATAAATCCTGTTGGGTGTGTACTAAGAGGTGTAGCTCTTCATCACATTCAGATGGTCAGGATGTGCTATATTTTAGGAGGCAAAAGTGTGAGTGTTACTTTAGGTAAAGGACTAAAGACATTCATTCCCGCTTGTTAGCACTGCCCCTAGGACCCCAAACTGAAGGAACTGCAGATCGCCTGTTTAAGTAGTGTAGCCCTCACCAAAAACAGGGATGTCTACTGGATAATATCCCAAAGCTCTTCCTTGAGATGCCAAGATTTTGTACAAACAGAATTGCAAGTTACCCAGCAGAGTTCACAGCAATGAGGGGCCCTCTGGCCTCAAGTAAGAGACCAATGCTGGAAGGGGACTTACATAAGCTCATGCAATTGCCTATGAACACAAATAGACCCTCGAAACTGTCAAGAGCATTACAGCTCCATTATAATTCAGTCCACTTACTTGATCCTCTTGAGTTCTCCTTCAGAAATATTTGCTCTGGAGCCCAGCATGGTGGCTCACGCCTGTAATCCCAGCACTCGGGAGTCTGAGGCAGGAGGATCACTGTGAATTCTGGACTACATAGTGAGTTCAAGGCCTGTCTGAACCACATAGCAAGACCCTATCTTAAAAATTAAAAAAAAAAAATAGCCTGACACTATTCTCAGATGCCTTTTTGAGCCAGACAGGTAACTTCAGTACATGAAGTTAGAAGACCAGAAACTCAAAATTCCAGCTCAAGGTCAGCAAGGAGATGAGCCTCACCCAGATATGGCTGGGTGAAAACACAGGCCTGGGAGGGTCTGCTGTATATCAGAATGGAGCCCACTGAACCCCTCATTTAACTAGAAGCCCTAAATGTCAGACGTTGTGGAGGCACTGAGCTTTAGCTTTTCATTCTCTGCATTTCTGTGAAGCAGAAACCTGATCCCAAAGTACTTGACATTTCCTCGCATCCCTGTCCTCTGTGAAGTCATAATTCATGGGACAAAACCCTACACACATTAACCTCTTCCATACAGCTCAAGGGGAGCACACATTTGAAATGTTCCCTGTGGTCCTCCGTGTTTAGTTAATGCTGAGTACACAGCCCCTGCTACTATTCTTATTAGTACTGATATGAATTGGTAGTAGTGAGTCTCCTGTGAGCAAAGGAGAAGGAATTTTGTGAGAACGAGAAGGCAAGGAGGGCTCCCATTTGGAGAATGAACCGTCATGCTTCAGGCAGGAGGAGTCTCGACCGTGGTTTTCAAGAACAGAGATGAGGATTTCATGCATAGGGACTAATAAGACCAAAGGCAGAGGGAGGTAGGAAAGTTGAAGGGGCATGAGGAGGAGTCACGGGGTGCAGGGCGACCCCCCAGGGACTGCAGGAAAAGGAGGTGACATAAGGGCCAGGAAGGTGAACCTTAACAGCAGGATGACCTGCCTGGGTTTCCTTCCTTTGGCAGGGATACCCTGGAAGTTTTTCAGCCACAGAATGCAATGGCTTGGGGAGATGGGAGCTACTTATCTCATCTAGAGAGCAAATATTAGAAATCTTTCTTTGTTATGTTTGCTTGTACTTGTCTTTCCTTTCTGTAAATATTTCATGGAAATTATATTTACTATGGTCCTGACAATTTTTCTAAATGATTGAGTTAGAAACAGTTCTCTACAATTTACAGCATTTCTTAGTAATTGTGACACTTTCTGTGCATTAATACAGAATAGCTGATGTCTCTGACAAGTGCAAGGTCCTGAGTTCAATCCCTGGTACCACCAGAATAGCTGATGTCCACTGGCTAGCAATGGAACACCTGGGCTCTTGTCCTGATTCTGATGATAACAGCATGGTCTTAGAAACCATATTTTGCTTTGCTGGGCCTCAGTTTCCTTGTCCATGAAAAGTTTACATTCACTGGAACCTACTTTGCCTAAAGGGCCGGGCACTGTACCAGACGGTCTGCTGAGTCCAGCAGTGTGCCACACACAGCGTGGGATGCTGCTGCTCCTTACACCCAGCACATCCTCGTGGGAGCCAACCCATCATTTTAGAAAAACAGCATCAGTAACTGCACTAGAGATTTCTGGGGTGTGAGAAAAGCTAAAAAATCAATAAACCTCTCTCTAAAGAAAAACAAAGGCCTGTAAGTCCAACACTTGGGAGGCTGAGACAGGAGGATTGCTGCAAGTTTGAAACCAGCCTGGACTACATAGCAGGACCTTGTCTCAAATACAAATAAATAAATAAGAAAGAAGAGAGTAACCTCCCCAGGGCAGGCTGAGCTAACCTACTTGGGGCCAAAGCACTGTTTTTCTGTTACCATTTCTAAAGCCATGAAAATAAGTTATTCCTCACGGCCTTGGGTAGGTGCCCAGTTTTGCTCTGTGGCCCTCTCAGCAAACATTTATTTGAGGAATCCTGAGTACCTCTCCTTACCCTCTTACATCTGAGTGTCCAGATTACTTATGTGACAGCAAATTATCTGTATACTGGTTCCCCCAGCAGCAAGGGTCAAAGAACAAGCCGCTTTGTGGAAGCCTTTGTTTTCATGAACCCCTCTGCTCTCTAACTGGGTCACATAGCATTTTTGGAAAAGGATTCATAATCGCAAAGATGTTGGTAAAATGCTCCGGTGATTGGCCAGCTTTCACCTCTGGTTACTGCTGACGGGAGTCTGCAGTCACTGAGGCCTGAGTGATGAACACTTTCAGGGCTGTTGCACACGGTTTGGAGTTGCTAAGCAACCTGGTAGGGTCCCAGCCAGCATCGGCTTCTGCTGATTGAGCCTCCCTGGAGAGGGCAGGTAAGGACCAGAGCTTCCTGATTTGATCACTGTCATAGCGGCTGATGGAGAGAGGAGCAACAGAGTCCTAGCAGAGCGGCAGTGCTGGTTGACATATTTTGCAGCGCTGATACCCTTTCTAATCCTAGCAGTAATCCAATAAGCTCAGTAGTAATATCTCAGTTGCAGAGGTGAAAAATCAGTGCCGAAGAGGCTCAGTACTTGCTGAAGGCCATGCAGAAGACAGGATTTGGAGCCAGCATCCATGTTCGTAAACTAGTGCCTCTGCATTTATCATCCGCAAGTCCAGACCCCTCCTAGCTCTGCATTTCCCTTTTCCTCCCCACCACTTCCTGTCTCCTGCTATAGGCCTCCACCCTAGGAAGCAGGAGTGACCTTCCTTACCCAGCCCACCTGAAGAGCAGTTCCAACCCTACCGAACTCCTAGAGGTGTCATGGGCCTCCTAAAGCACTGATTGAAATTCTCTTCTCAACATTACAGCTCCCTCTCCATGCATAAGTCTGATTCTTTGTTGTAGCGTTAACATTGTTCAGAACCTCACAGAGTGAATTAAAATTGGGAGTTTCCGATTGACAGTGGCGACCAGCCTCGTTCCCTAAAGTAATGATGAAAATCCCCCTCCTACGTGGCTCTACCACCAAGTGTGAAGAGACATCACAGAAGAGAAAAGAATTTATAGTCAACTCCACTTTTGATCACTTTGCGTATGTCAGAAAGCATCATAAGTTCATCAAGTGGGTTATCCAGCCTCACCTGGCCTGCAGGGGCTAGGGAACGTGTTCAAGGTCACAGAACCATGCAGTGTTGAGATCTGGACCTCCAGATTCATCTTCCTCAAGAGACATTGAGCCCAGTTGCTATCGGCTGGTATGATTGGAGCTCAGTGACCCTGAAACTACACAGTTCCCCTGAAGGCGTCGCCTAGCAAATATCACGGTCCTTTTCCTGTGCTTCTACACTGAAGGAGACACAAATATAAGAATAGGGGAGATGGTACAGAGTCTCAAAATAAGTTGAAGAAAACACCAGGGAAGTTCCTGATTGTAAGAGACAATTTAGGACCATTCATAGAGTGGGGGGATAGGAAAGAACAAACCCGGTTTGTCCTGCCTGTGTGAGTGTTGAATGGAGCCAGCTGGACAGCCAGACTCTCTAATGTTCAAACACGAAGTATTTCACAACCGATTTGTTCTATTCAGTTCTCCCCAGCCAGGCTTCCTGGGTGGGAGCATGGGGAGGGCTGGAAGGCGGTGGTTAATGATTCTTACTGTGATAGTTCAATCTGCGAAGCAAGAATGATTGATCTTCATAAATGCCACCGATTTCTTTCTGTTACAGAGGTTCCCCCGACCGAGATGGAATTGTAAGTATTTAAATAACCCTTTTAGCGGGTTTGCATTTAACATATGCCATTTCAATTGCTTACAGCCCCAGTACTTTTTCTTTTTTTCCTCCTGTAGGGAAAAAAAAACCCACAATAGATTGGATGGCTTTTCACACCATCACTGCATGGGACAAAATATAGTCTTGGTGAAGCAGGACTTACATATCATGTTCTCCTGCACCCGCTGCCTGGGAGCAGGAGGCGAACTAGGTGTGGAGAGGGCGGGGCAAAAGCCAGACGGTGCGTGCAGGGGCTGCTACCAGCGCTGTCATCTTGTCCCCAGTCTAAGATGTAAAACGCTTATTATGTGAGAATGTTTTTCTCCACCAGCCATAAAGGAGCTAGGAGCCGATAAAATTGAGAGCATTTTTCCCCTGGCGTAGCTGGGCTGCAGATACATTTTCTGTATGAAATCCAAAGATAGGGAATGACCTTAAAACCATTTATGCCTGAATTTACAGCCCAAAGGAGGGAAATATGTCCCCTGGGCTTAGATTTAACAGGAGCTCCTTCCTAGCTGTCAGATTGCTTGCTTTGGGAAGATGCCTGTGGTACAAGGGCCTATGGGATTCTGCCCTCAACTTCTAAAACGGTTTCCTTCCCATCTGAATCAGATGCCTATTCACAGGGTTTAAAAGAACAGCTGTTACTGGAAGAAAAGAAATGGGCTCATGTTAGGGTCTCTGGGCAGGAGTGAGCACTAGAACCTGGCAATTAAAAATATTTCTTTTCAAAACAATCACCCTTTAAGTATTATCCCTAAATGGGGGGGGGGTCGGAGCCATAGCAGGTGGTCTCCCCCACACCTGAGTCTAGGTCCTTGGGCCGGTGCCGTGGTTCTCCCCGCGAAGCATTACGGAGCAGACCGAAATTGCCTGGATTGTGCGAAACACTATGATTGAGGCTCTATTCAGCAGGGACAAAAAAGACCCAGAAGACCCAGCTCCTCCTCCGCCCTTGCTTCGGGCTCAGAGGCCTCCTTTACTCTGTCTCACTACTCCGCCTCTGTGTCTGCTCCCGCCACCTCGCGCACCCTGGTCCTCCGGTTCCCCATCCCCGCCTCTGCGAGGCTCCACTGTATCCCTCCTGGCCGCGCTGGGACCGGACCCCTGCCTCTGCCCCTTCTGTGTCGCCCCTTCCCTTTCCTCCACACCCTGCTCCTCACCGCTGCTCATTGTCTGAGGCCTCATCGCTACTTCTGTCTTCTGCTTTTGGGGGGAGCCCCATTTAAAGCTCTGGTGGAACACACACCTTTACCCCTGATGTGGCAGCTGGCAGGGACAGGTGACGCTCTGGGGACTCCTCCTCCCGAGGTGACAGCTTCCAGCCGGTCCCCTGTGCGCTCCTCCGCAACAGCACTCCCAGCCTCACAGAGCTGCTCCTTGGCATCTGCCGCCCCTGTGGTCCTTAATGAGAAACCCTCAGTGCCGCTGTCCTGGACTGAGGGAGAGAAGAGTGATTTAATTTCGGTTTCTCAGGAGAGAAAGTAGAACTGTTCCGGAAAGCTGCAGTGAAAATGGTTGCATTTTCTCAGAAAGAGGGTAGAGGGCTTCACAGGTAATTAGAACTGCTTGAAAGCGCTCAGGTGTATCCCCCCACACCAAACTTGGTCGCAGCAGTTTGAAACCCAGTATGGTCTAGCTGAATCCAAGTTTGTGGTTGTATTCAGTCCCTGGAAATCTCAACCTGATTTTCTCTCAGACTCAATGCTGATTCTTGGAGACCTGCTATCTGCCGCTGGGCCCTTCTGGTATGACTGAGACAGTGTCAAGGACCTCAGGCTGGATGTCTGAAGTTGCAGTTTCACGCATGTGATTCTGTAAAGTGCAGACAGTGTAGCCCCAGCTAGTGCCCACACACGGGCATGAAAGCTCTTGGGTGGTTCGGCTTACTTAATTTTCTCTTCTCAAAAGCCGTGCAGCCCATCGCGGTGGGTGTTGCGTTCGGGCACCAGGGGCTTCCTGGTAGGGCTGCTTGTGCTGGTCTTGCTGTCTTCCCTGATGTAGCCATGGCTGGCAGAGCTGTCCATCCCCATGTCAGGACTTCAGACAGCTGGGTGTAACTCACGTTTTAACCCAAACTCTAATTTTCCCAGCAAACACTTGAACTTTCTCCTAAGCCACTCTGATTTCCCTCCACAAATGAACAGAAGCTTGGGCATTCCAGCCCTCACTGTGAGGACCTGTTGTCTGCTCCTCCTGGACAGGCCAGCAGAGAAGACACAGATTTGGGACTGTCAGCTGGGTGTGCTTTAGGGATCAGGGACGTCCCCCCAGGAAAGCTGGGATCGGGGAACACAAGGCGGAGCTAAGCTGTTCACACTTAGCCAGGGACACAGCTGTTTCTATTCGGCCTCTGCTTGTTGTCTGGATGTCTGTTCTCTACTTGTAAATAAAATACTGGCTGAATAAGGACTAGAGCCACATGGTCCCGTGCCTGGGACACATCTTTCTCCTCCACCCTTCCTCCCCGGCCTGCTGAATAGAGCCTCATTATGGGCCCCCAAACCCTCCTTGCAGAAGGAATCCTGCCGACATTGGTAGGACATACAATTTGGCCTAGAAACTGTTTCTTCTATGGTATGTTTGCTGACTCCATGTGATTCTTTATATGTGTCTTGAAGAACAAACAGATCCTTTAACAACTTTTTTCTACATGAAAACAATCAATTCCAGCAGCCCAGCCCACATGAGCCACCCTACAGTAACAAAGCAGAGTGTGCGCGTGAAGGAGCAAAAAAAGTTTCGGTAAGGAAACAGATTTTAGTTTAAAATTTCCAAGGGGTTGTAGAGGCAGTGAGTAAAATCCCAGTTTGGAATTTAGAAAACACTGTAGCTATTCTTCATCCTCCTCCTAAGAGGGTCTTTCTTAGGGATTTCCAAATTATTTCTTGAGTACCAGGGGCTGATTTTTCAATCAGTGATAAACATCTGTGGACAGACATCCAAATATTCTTTTAAAGAATGATCAGGCATTTTAAAAAAAAGAAGGACTTTTGTTTGTCTTGGACCAAAAAACAAAGATTCAAATTTTAAAAAGAATCTGCTGTTATAAAGAAGGCTTGGCCTATCATGCAAACACTGAGTAGCATCATTTGCTGGGATAAGCACTCGATCAATCACCTCAAGAATTTTCCAGGGCCTTGGTCTGTGGAAACTGTGCTCTTGACCAGAGGTTGGAGAATCAAGGAACTGCACCTGGGCCTGGCTCTAACTACAGCTGCATTATCCGACATGGGAGCCAGGTGACTAGTTAAAATTCAGTCCTGGCCATACTTGACACCTTTTAAATATCCCTTAGTTAAATTTAAAATTGCTCATCCCTAGTGGCTACCATATTGGACAGCA
>PVLD010012440.1:0-60411 GCA_004027595.1 Dinomys branickii | reverse complement strand
CGTTAACATACCTCACAGATCTAGAGAAAATATGCCTCAAATTCATCTGGAACCAGAAGAGACCCAGAATAGCAAAAGCAATCCTGGGCAATAAGGACAAGTCAGGTGGAATCACAATCCCTGACCTGAAATTATACTACAAAGCTACTGTAATAAAATCAACCTGGTACTGGCTAAAAAACAGACCTGAGGATCAATGACACCTAGAATTTAAAGGAGGAGAGGCTTATCTGGTACATGCTTTCAGAGGTGTCAGTCTCTGCTCAGCTGGCTCCAAGGCAGTAACATCATAGTGGAGAACAACTGCTTATTCATAAGGGTCAGAAAGTAAAGCACAGGAGAATGGTGCTGTCCAGAGAGACATCCTCTCAAATCAAGCCTTCAGCTGGGCCCTGTGTCCTGAAAGCATATTCAGCTATAAAATCAGAAGATTACCAGTTAACAATTAAGCTTAACAGTCACACTCCCCTTTATGCTATGCCATATTCCAGGTCTTGGTCTTTTTCTGTTGGTATAATAAAATACATGTGACCGAGACATTTATAAAGAATAAAAGTATGTTCAAGGGTATGGTGATAGCATCTTCTCTCTGGCAGAAGGAGAAGGTAGCAGAGGCCATCACATTAACAGAGCAAGGATATCAACTCAGATCTTTCTTATTACAAAGATGGAAGCTCCACCTCATGCTCCTAATACCATCAATGTTTAAATTGGGGGACTAATGGTCTAACACATGAACTTTGAGGAATGTGTTTATATTAGCATGATAAAAGTCTGCCTGAAGTGAATTTCTAGTTTCCCATTTCTTCTCCCCTTCCAATTCTGCCTGTCTCACCCACATATTCTGTCTCTCAGGTCCCTGGAGACTGCTGGGTTTGAGCCTGACTCCTCCAATTAGAGGGAAGAATTTTGTGGAGTGTCAGAGAAGGAGCCATAGAGTAAGAGTGGCAGGTAAGAGGTAGAGAGCCAGATTCTCAGGAGTAGTAATGGGAATAAAAGAAGACAAATTCCTCTAGCAAAACTGAGGGAAGAGCTCAGCACTAATGGCCCAATCAACAGCAAGTCCTCAGTGGAAGAAAATTTAGTGGAAGAAAGCTCTAGGAACAGGAGAGGGGGATGCACCACCTGAGGTTTTTGCAATTGATCATTGGAGTTTTTTTAAGGTCTCTGGGTCACTGATGAGCCTTAGGGAAAGGAGTGACTTTTGGTGAAGTGTTTTCTGTTTGCAGTTTTTATTTTCCAGTGGAATATTTTATAGTTAGCTAAAAGTCAGTTCTAAGAAATTCATCAGAATTGTCTAATTCTTTACTCATAGGGCTAAAATTCTGTCTCCTGAGAATTCTGTGTTTCAGAGTAATCTGCTACTAAGTATCAGAGAATAGATCAAGTGTCCTAAAATTTCACATGCTGATGTATTTCACTGATAGAATAATTTCTAGTTTTAAAAAATTTCTCCAAATTTTTATCTTTGGTCAAATCAAAGGTAATTAGTTTATCTTTCTTGATTACTTAAAAGTATTTCTATAATTTACCATTCACAGTTCATATTTCTGTGAGGTATGTCAATGTTTTAAAGTTAGTTATATACCATATTTAAATGGGCTTCTGCAGTATTTTCTACTTATCATTCATTTCATTTGTTTAATATCAACTCTACTTCAGTATTTTTCATGGGTTGATATAATAGATTTTATGGTTTTTGGTTTTCTCTGTTCGGAAGTTATGTCCTATCTACTATTTTGTTGCTATCAATGACTACCGTATATACTATGGATACTTTTCTTAATGAAGTTTAGGAGTAGGCAAACTCATTTTTCCTTAGTCTGAAGTCCAAAAATTCTTTAATTTGGTTCTTTTTACTCTCTACCTTCCTGATATTTTCAGGATCTTACCCCCTCATTGTCAGCTACACATTAAATAATGCATCATTATTCCAATTACTGCATTTAAAGCAACTTTTAAAAGATTTATCGGTATATTCACAATTGCTTTCTTAACACTGTTTCTTGTACTAATTTCCTTTTGAGTCAATTTCTCTTTTTTCAAAAAAGTTTGTTCTGGTTGAAAAAAGAAACCATTTTGATTTGAGCTTAATACATCCACGCTCTTCTATCACTGTGTCAGCAACTTGACAGAGTATATATTATTATCCTCATTCTCAGATGAGAAAAGAAAGACACAGAGGGGAAAGTGACATATTTACACAAAATCAAAGAACTGGCATATTTCAGATGCAGCCAGATGTTCTGGTCAAACACATATTTGGGTGGCTATAAGGCAAACAGAGTCAAACAGAAGTATCTTGAGCTAATTATGCAAAAAATAGTGAAATAAAGGATATTTGTAGGCAGGTTATGGTGCTTAAACTCAAGTGATGTGCACAAGAAACCATCCATTTTCTCTAAAACTTGTTTCAACAGAGCTTTGATGTCTGAAGATGAGATTTGGCTATGAATTAATTTGGATCAAGGAGGGGTGCTGTGATTTGAGAGATAATGATATCAAGATGACTAGCTTGGCTTTACTTTCTTCAAATATCTCATGGTTACACCATAAAAGAAAGTATTTCAGGGATAATCTCTTAAAATTTATAACTATGTAGGTTTTTGTTTAAAGTTCCTAAAATATATCTGAGTCATAATGTGTTGTAATGAGTAAAACACATTACAACATAGTCCATTCAAGACAGATACATGGTGGCTGGTGATGTTTGTAAAGATGACATTATTCAGTTCATAAGGGACAGGGCAGAGACTTTACTAGTTCATTAGCAGCCATTACATTTGGTGGTGTTTGACTGATTGTGATTTGGAGTTCTTAGTAATAAAAATATTTTTCAAAAGCCACCCAAATTTTATGCTAAGCAAGCAGGTTACATACAAAACAACACTGATTGTTAGACATGCAGCACTCAAGATAATTCGCTCAATCTGTCCATGGATTCCACACTTCTCACAAACATAAGACTCACTTTCACAATTAAAACTAAATCATTTAAATTGCAGCCAATTGGTGGTGACACATTTTGCAGTTCAAATCCTTTTAAAAACAAAGCCTGTAGTCATTAGAACAGTGACAAAGTGCTAAAAACACCCACATCGGCCCTCCTTAAGGATGCTGTTCTTTCTGGCTTGCAATTTAGTAAGTTGACACTGGTTTCATGGACAATTTTTTTAGTACACTGTCAACTCTGGTGACCATTTTTCTCTGATACAGTCAAGTAGATATTTTATTTCCCTCAGGAGCACAATTTACCTATTTCAAAGAACTTTTATGCTGAGGAGTGAGGGTATAGGAACCTGCTGTGCACAGTCTCTGGGCGGTGTGAGAATACCAGGATCAAGAGGGTGCCCACCCCTGAGTTGCCAGGCCACATTCTGGTTCTAATGCAGGCCAACTGTCTGATCTTGATTACATGACTCAGTCTTTCTGT
Organism: Dinomys branickii; assembly: GCA_004027595.1. NCBI lineage: Eukaryota > Metazoa > Chordata > Mammalia > Rodentia > Dinomyidae > Dinomys > Dinomys branickii. The sequence continues at coordinate 56,978 of PVLD010012440.1, read as the reverse complement.
ATCTTGTTTTTTTTCATCTCTAAAATGAGATTGTAATACTTATTTCTAATACTGTTAAGAAGGTCGGGATGCAAATGAGGCTTGTACAGAATGCTGGCTACCACTAGTTTATAGTAGTTGAATTATCTAAGAATCTAGGTTGGTATAGGCTGGGCTAAGGTCAGGGTAAAGTCAAGTCAAGTAGTTAGAAGTTTATAATTTCAGAGATCCTGGTACTTGAACTTCTTTGAGCACAATTGCCTTGCTTCAACTGTGCTATTACTCCATCACTGCTACTGATGGAAGATGACACTTCTGAAAAAGACACCAAAAGAATCAACCAACCAGTCATGCTATTAAAATGTATACAAAGAATTAAGAAAATTGGATATGTGCTCATTCTGATTTCATTCCACCGTAGTACCACTTTGAACAATCTAATATTCTGAATTTTCACATTGGCATCTTCCTCAATATTTATATTACCTATAACTACCTCACTGATATTTTCAAATATTCATTTTGCCAAGTGTTATGGCTTGTGTCTAGATGTCCTCCCAAAGCCTCAGAGGGTAATGGGGGTGGGCTTTTCAGAGCTGGTTGAATCTAGAGTTTGTCATTGATTCATAATCCCATGCTGTCATTAAAGATGTGAGTGCACACCCACCCTAGGGTGGGTAACCTGCATACAACATAAGGGACAGAAAGAGGTTTCTCTCCCACTTCCCTTGTTTGCTTTGGCTCTCTTGCACCACCATGACTGTTGCCCTGTGCCATGTGCCACCCTGCCTTGGAGTCAGCTGATTATGGACTGAAAACTCTATAATCTGTGAACTAAATAAACCTTCCTCCCTTAATTTTGGGTATCAGATATTTTATCTCAGCATCAAGAAAATAACTAAGACACCAAGTGTCATGCAATGTATGATGAGCTATAGCTGGCAATATTATGGGTATCTCATAACATTGCATCCTGTTAGTACATGAAAATCTTGCTCATTGTTGCTAATGATTACACAATACTCTAGCTGAGTTTTCACCTGGAAATTTGTAATTTTCTGTGGTTTAGTTGTTTTTTATTTATAGTGCACAACAAGAAAGTTTTAAATGGAATCAACTTCAAAAAATCCATTTCTTGAGTTAAATGTATTCAGCATTTCATTGAGTGGAGACAATTAAGCTGCTCCATGTTGCTCTGTTTCTTGGTGCCTACACATCTGTTTCTTCCCAACAGGTCGGTGCTTTGGTCTGATGGGTCAGTGTGGAAAAACATACTGGGTTTGGGAATAGCTTCTGTGAATGTGACCAGTGAAATGCTAGTCCACATAAGCTAAAATTTCTTGCTCAACATATCTAAAGATTTTGGGAACTTAGTGAGACAGACATAATTTTACTCTATAAATTACAAAGGCCCCATAAAAACTGGCTTCATGCTCTGGAGTTCCCAGTCTTAATTTCTCCTTGTTCTTAAACGAACATGGCAGAGCCTGACTTTTCTTTTGAAAAGTGAAAATACGAACCTAGTAGTCATAATAGCTAACTCCTCATGTGAATTCCAGAGGAAGAGAATGCATGTACTAAATTGAGTATATGCTACCTTTGTAAATAAATTAACCATCATGACAAAAAGATCTATCATACCAATGACTCTTGAAGCAAAGAAGAGAAAGAACAGAGGGAAGAAAGGAAAGGAGATGAAATTTTCCAATGGTTTGTCATCAAATATGGTATCCACTAGATACATGGGGCTATATGCACTTAAAATGTCACTGGTATGCACTGAAATATACTGTAAGTATAAAAACACAGGGAAATCTAAAGGCTTAGTGTGAGAAAAGGAATATAAGATATAGCATTAATAATTTTATATTGATTTTGTGCTGACATGATATTTTGCATATATTGAGGTAACTTAATTATTAATATTAATTTCACCCATTTCTTTCCAATTTTTAAAAATCTGGCCATTATAACATATTGAATTTGATATTTGGCTTGCATTATATACTTCCATTAGACGAAGCTTCCTTTCTGCGTTCTTTAATGAGTAGTTAATAATGACTTCTCATACAAACCAAGAGCATCAAACACATAGGGGACATCCTTGAAGAACAGACTTTACCTGGAGAGGTCTTGATATCAGTGATAAAACTACCTACTACAAAAACCTACAAGGAACAACACAGAAAACAAAGTAAAAATTTTTGAAATAGAAAATTATAAGATGCAGAAGCAAAATGGAACCTCAGACCCACAGCCCAACCAGAATAAGCTCAGGAGACAATGAGATAGAGGAACATGAATGACACATTGAATATCTGAAATGATTGCTAACAAAGTAAAGAAACACATCCATGAAATCAAATCAGAAATAATCTCTCAGGTGATAAAAGAAATGACAACAATCATAAGGGAAATGCTTAGCAAATTGAGAGTAGAAATAGATAAAAAATAGAGGGAAAATGAAGAAACCATGAATGATTAACAGGAGAGAAATAGAATGCATCACACAGATTAAAACAGAGATCCAAGAAATTAAAAATTCCATTGAAAGCTGGCAAAACTGCTTGAAAAAAACTGAAGACAGACTTTCAGATCTCAAAGACAGGATCAAGGCTAACAATCATGAAAGGAAAGATCTCTTAAAAATAAATATGAATCAGGAAATAGCAATGCAACAGCTGTAAGACAATACAAAGAAAATAGTATAAGAGAGATTGGTGTCAATGAGGAAACAGAAATCAACACAAATGACATAAAAAGACTATTTGCAGAAATAATAGCAGAAAAAATTCCAAAAAAATGGGAACAGAATTGGACATACAGATAAGTATGGGATATACAACTCCAATTAGCCATAACCAAAATAAATCTACACACAGACATATAATAATGAAGATCCAAGAAATTAAGCATAAGAATAGAATATTAAGGAAAGTCCATCAGAATCATGGCAGACTTCTTAACACAAACCTTCAAGACAAAAGAGATTGGAGTGAAGTGCTTCACCGAAAGCAAACAACTTCCAGCCAAAACTGATGTACTCTGCAAAACTATCTTTCATAATTAATAGAGAAATAAGTTATGTCCATGGTAAAGAAAAACTGAAAAAGTTCATGACCACTAAACTAACATTACAAAGGGTGCTGAAAGATATTCAAGATAGAGATAAAAATGACCACAATTCCGAATACAACAACAGAAAAAACACCATCAGTCAGGGCAAGCAATTAAACAGAGGGGAGAAGCAGGAAAGCCAACAGCAAGAAAATAACATGAGAAAGATAAACCAATACGTATCAGTTATAATCATCAATATGAATGGCCTCAATTCACCAATCAAAAGAGACTGGTGGAATGGATCAAGAAACAAGATCCAACAATATGTTGTGTACAAGAAACACATTTAGCTCAAAAAGAAATTCATAGACTGAAAGTGAAAGCATGGAAAACAATACTCCATGCAATAAAAACCCAGGAAAATAAAAGCAAATATAGATATTTTATTTGCAGACAATGTGAACTTCAAATAAAAAATGCTCAAAAGAGGTAAAGAAAGTCACTGCATACTTGTTAGGGGTAACTTCCAAAGAGAGGACAATCATAAATATGCATGCACCAAATGCAGGAGCAACCAACTAGATCAGACAAATATTAATAGGTATAAAAAATCAAATGACCAATAACACAATTCTAATGGGGACTTTAATACTGCACTGTCAAAACAACTAAATCAAACAGACAAAAAATCAGCAAGGAAATATCAGAATTGAACCAAACCTGTGAAGGAATAGACTTAAAAGATATTTACAGAGTGCTCAACACAACAAACACACATTCTTCCCAGCTGCTCTTGGGACATTTCCTAAAATAGATCATATACTAGCTCACAGAACATGCTTAAGTAAATGCAAAGGAATTGAAATTATCCCATGAATAATATCTGACCATAGTGCGATGAAATTGGAAGTTAGAGGCAAAAGAAATCACAAAAACTCCAAAAAACACATAGGAATTAAATAACACTAATGTGAAAAACCAATGGGTTACAGATAAAATTAAAGATGAAATTAAACAATATTTAATCATAGAATTAAGTGAAATTTCAGATACAATGCACTGGAACCTATGAGACATAATGAAAGTAGACTTAAGAGGGAAATTTATAGTGGTGAATTCTCATGTCAAGAAAACAGAATAGACAATAATAAATAACCTTAATGTGGCACCTCAGGTTTCTAGAAAAGGAAGAGCAAGTCAAGCCCAAAGCCTACACAAGGGAGGAAATTATAAAGATCAGAGCAGAGAAGACTAAGATCATGTAATTAAGACTAAGAAAACAATACAAAGAATTAATAAATTGAAGAGTTGGTTCTTTGAAAGAATAAATAAAATTGACAAACCCTTAGGCAGCTTTATACAGAAAAGTAAGACTCAAATTCACACACTGAAAAATGAAAAGGGTGATATCAGTACAGATACTGTGGAAATTCAGAAGATCATCAATACCTACTTTGAACATTTTTACTCTCATAAGATGGAAAACACCGAAGATAGGGATAGATACTGAGATACATGTGAATTAAAAAACTGAATCTAGAAGATATAAAAATTCTGAATAACCCAATACCCATCAATGAAATTGAAAATATAACTAAAATATAACTAAAAACTTACAAACAAAGAGAAGCCCGGGTCATGATGGACTCATTGCTGAATTCTACAAAAAATTTAAAGAAGATTTAATGCCAATACTCCTCAAACTATTTAATGTAATTGAAAGGGAAGCAATATTCCCTAACTCACTCTTGTAAGCAAGTATTACCCTGATACCCACAACAGAGAGAGACCCAACCAAAAAAGAACTACAGGCCAATCTCCCTAATGAACATAGATTAAAAATCCTCAACAAGACACTAGCAAAAAATGCAGCAACTCATCAAGAAGATTATACATTATGATCAAGGGGGATTCATTCAAGGAATGCAGGGATAATACAATATACTGAAATCCATAAATGTAATACATCATATCAATAGAGTCAAAGATGAAAATTACATGATCACCTCAATAGATGCAGAAAAAGCTTTCAACAAAGTCTAACACTTATTCATGATAAAAACTTTACAGAAAATTGGAATAGATGGTCTTCACCTCAATCTGATAAAAACCATCTATGACAAATCAATAGCTAGCATCATACTAAATGGACAAAAACTGAAAGCTTTCACTTTAAAATCAAGTTCAAGACAAATATAACTACTATCACCACTCCTATTCAATACAGTTCTGGAAACATGAGTCAGACCAATTCGATAAGAGGGAGAAATATAAGGAATAAAGATAGGAAAGGAAGAAGTGAAATTATTATTATTTTCATATGACATAATAGTCTACATAGAAGACCCCCAAAACTCCACCAAAATGGAGGCCTCTAAATTCAATAACAAAATCCAGTTGTGTAGCTGGACATTTTATGTCAATACTCAAAAACCAGTAGCATTCCTGTACATAAACAACAAACTCCCTGAGAGAATTTAGGGAAGCCACACCTTTCACAATAGCATGCAAAAATTGAAATATTTAGGAATCAATCTAACAAAAGAAGTAAAAGATCTATAAATTGAAAATTATATTATTATGAAAAAGGACATTAAAGAAGATATCAGAAAATGGAAAAATGTCCTTTGCATATCTCATATTTCCTATCATGGATAGGAAGAACCAACATAGTGACAATGGCCATATACTCAAATATCTTTTTTATTTTAAAGAGAAAAGAAAAAAACAAAGTAACGAAAACAAAGACTGAAATATTTTCCCAATTAGTGAGTTTTCTTTTTATGCTATTGGTGATTTCTTTTGATGTGCAAAAACTTTTTAATAAGATGAGATCCCAGGTGTTGATTCTTTGAAGTATTTCTTGTGCAGTTTCATTTCTGTTCATGAATTCTCTGCTTACCCCTATGTCTGCAAGATTTTTACCTACTTTCTCTTCTAGTAGATTTAGTGTTTCTGTTTTAATATTTAGATCTTTGATCCATTTGGACTGTAGCTTAGTGCATGGTGAAAGACATGGGTCTAGTTTTAGTCTCTGGCATGTGGAAAGCCAGTTTTTATCCATGCTTGGGAAGTTTTCTGCTGTTATTTCTGTGCAGAGTCTTTTAACTTCGTTTGTGCTGTCTCCAGATTTCTCATTGACCTCAAGCAATCTTATGTTATTCTTCTTTGCTTCATCTTGTAGCTGTTAGATTGATTTTTCCTGGTCTCTTGCTCATTTTAAGATACTTTTATCTTCATTATCACTGTCTGTAATTCTGTCTTCAAGATCTGAAATGTTATCCACTCCTTTGTTCAACCTATTGCATTTACTTTCAATGAAAGTTTTAATCTCTTAGATTTCTATTTGGATCTGTTTCATGGATCTGTTTTATGGATTCCACTTTTTCCTATGCTGAGCATTATTTGTCTCCATCATTTTTCTAAGCTCATCAATTCTTTTAGCTGTGTCTTCTCTTATATCTTCGATTTAAGGATAATTTCTTTCTGTACCTGAGAGATTATTTCCTCCATAGCCTTGTCCACTTGTTTTTTCACTTCTGCTGCTATCATTTTAGGATGTTCCAGTGTTTGATTTCCAATTTCATCTATGCCTTGAGTTCTGGGCTTATCCTGGGGGGACTGGGGGTTTGGGGTTGCCTTTCACTTCTGCACCTTGTCATTTTCTATTTTCTCTTTTATATTTTGTTTCTGTGTTGGTACTTGGCAGTTTCTTATGATGTATAGCTCTACTGCTAGTATGTAGGTTTCCCTAGAGGTTGTCTGTTCTTCAAGGGTATCTTATAGATATAGCTGGTTTCTTATTGCTACCCCAAGGTCCTAGCTTGCCAGTTTGCAAAGGATGCAAGATTATTTTTTGGCTCAGCTCTTAATCCTTTGATTGTGGGCTGTGGTGGTGATTATGACCTCATATAGTCACAGTGTTACTGTACAGGGGAAAAAAACTATTTATTACATGTATGACATCCTGGCTAAGGTAGTACAGTTAGTAATAACAATAGTTTCAAGTGCAGCTTAACTACTGGTAAACTCTGGTAACCATTAACCTGTTACCTTTGACTATGGGAGTAAACTCTAAAATTATGTAACAAAATCAAACATACTGTGCACTTGTATGCAGTGATTTTCCCCTTAGTCAGGTGACTTTACCCTTCTGTCAGGAGCAGGGTGATTGAGATGGTTAGGGGTGGGCTAAAGTGATGTGCGAGACCAAACATAGTAGATTCAGGGTTGGATATTAAAGGTTGGATATTGGAGAAACTGGACGACATAGGAGGGGAAGAATAAAATAAAACTCAAAGGAGTTGTCAGAAAGGGCAGAGACAGTGTTTACGCACTTGAAAGTTTAAATTCAAGAAGTAATTGAGGAAAGGGAGAGTGTGAGTCTATAGAAGAGAATGAAAAAAAGGTAAGAAACCAAACATTGATAAAAGAAGGGAAAAGGAAAAGAGAATGAATATGAACCAAAGGAAAAAAAGAAAGAAAAAGATGAGAGGAAGAGAGAAAAATAGAAAAAGAAAAAACCCACAAATAAAAAAATAACTACCGAATACAGAAGAAAACAAGATGACATCCAACCAGACATGAGAGGGAGATCCAATCAGGCAAATAAGGGAGAATGAAAGTAGTAAAATATGTCTGGTGCTGACAGTTTGGTGATGGTGCCCATCTTTAATCCCAGAAATGTGGAGATGATCTTGGCCTTTGGATGTGGGGCCTGGGACTGGCCTTCTGCTGCTGGAGTTGTCTGGAGTTCAACCCCTGGCTCCTCACTGCTCATCAGACATTTCCATACTGCAGGTCTCGCCCTTTACTCTGCCCTCCAAAGGTATGTGTGCGCCTGTGCATCTGGGACCTGGTTGTTGTCCTGGATCTCCAGCCTTGGGATTCCTATCAGTCTACCTGACAAAGGTCTGTGTCCTTACACTCGTCTCAAAGACCCTGCCTTCCTCGAGACAGTGGAGGAAGTGCTAGTCACAGACTCACTCTGCTTGCAGGCCCCACTGTCCCACAGAAGGAATCCACTCAAAATTTTTATACAGTAATATCTAAAATGTACAATACATATTGTAAAATGGGAAGGAAATGTTCAAAAGTAAAAAGGATCTAGGATGATGGAAAGGGGAAAGGAAGAATGGGAAAAGGGAATAAAGCAAGTCTGTGATATTGTTAGTGTCTCTTCTCTCATTGAAAAGGAAGATTTGTGCTAATATTGATTAGAGAAATTTAGTGTCCACATCTTGTACTCTGAATAGCTACTTTAAAGTTAAAAATATGCAATGTGCTAACTATTGTTAATCCCCTATTATTTTGTTTTGTAATTTTGCTTTGCTCTTTTTCCTTAAAATAAAAGGAATGATTTATTTTTCATGTAAATGACATGCTCAACAGCAGGAGAACAAACTGTACCTTATTTATTAAGCACATTTAAAAATACCCACACGGCTTTTCTCACATCATCTCAAGGTAAACCTAAGCCCTGCCCTGTCCTAGACTCACAAATTATGACTTAGGGGATTTTAAGTGGAAATAGGCTCAATGGACTGAATATTTAAGATAAAAAGAAATTAATGTGTCTCATTTGTGAGCTTAAGTTTGGTTTAAAACATGGAGAAGAAATGTGACAGCCCTCCTTCCTGGATACACAAAGTGGAAAATCATAAACTAAGCCACTTAAGCCAACTTAACCTATTATTCAGAGAGCTCTGAGATTTTGAGGGAGACCTGTGACTGCTGCCCCCCTTCTGGTGCCTGTAAGTCCACACAGGTGTCTGGTTTTTCTGACAGAGCTGCTTTCATCAGCTCTGCCTCCATCTCCAACACCATCTCGGCTTCCATCTCCATCTCCGTCTCCGTCTTCATGATGTTTCAGAGCTGCAGAAGCAGAGACTTTGAAGGTGATAGGGTAGCTGGGGTCAATCCGGATTAAGTGTCCTGCCTCTGTTCTCCCAAATGCAAATCTCTGTAAAAGAATATTCTCACTTCCTATGCTGTGGTGTGCTGAACTCTTTTTGTGAATTCTCTTCATACCTCTTCTCTGTGCAAATGGCACTGTTCAAGACGCCCGGATGTGCAGTGTCTTGGAGGAGAGCTCTTGGCTCAGTGATATTTGCAGCCTGCTGTCAATTGCTAGATTGCAGCACAGCTAGCCAAGCCTGAGGATAACCTGTTACAGTAAGACCTCTTAGAAAGAGAGGGCATGCCAAAGACACAGCTCCTTCCTTGTCAGACACAATTACCAGAGTTAAGACAATGGTGATGGTGGAGGGGAATATTCCGTGATGCCAAAACTGAGGTGTATTTACATAGTCTTGTTGTTCAATGCTTAAGAATGTAAGGCAAGATGTTCCAGAGAACATAAATATTTTGTCCCTAGGAGTCAGAGCCAGAGATAGGAAAGGATAGAGCAGATCAGGTCTTAATGAAGGAAAAGAGGGTGATAGGACCTGGCAGTAATATCAACAGTCATGTTAACAGAACAATCTGCCTTTCTGAGTACTGACTTTTCATCAGACACTACACTCACCTCACTTGTATTGGTTCATGTCCTCTTTATGACCACCCTGCTGTTGCTCACCACATTTTATAGGTAAGGGAGCTTTGGGTAGGTAAGTTGCCCAGTATCCCACAGCTAAGATGAAGGTAAGCCCAGTATGTAGACAAAAGCTTCTCTGATTCTAAATCCTCTAATTTTTCTACTGTGCCAAAGGCTGTCATGAACACATGATACCTTTTTATTCTTGACAAAATTAATGATTTTGTGAGAGTTGCTGATGCAATTACTGTAAGTCACATTTGGTCAAGCCATAGCTCATGGGAAACTGAGTGGAACTTGTCTGTAACTCAAGATCCGTGATTCTCTACTGAACTGCAGGGGACATTTGCCAATGTCTGTAGACAATTCTGGTTATCATCACTGGTGTACAGGGTACTATTTACTTGGAGGCAGTTGGTCACTAGGGAATGTACTAAACTTCCTACAAGACACAAGACAATTACCCAGCTCCAGAGCCCAGTAGAATCAACGTTGAGAAAATCTGCTATAGAAGACAGACATGGACATCTGCTCAGTCATCGACCTCTCAACCCATCATACCCAGGCCACTCCTCAGCTTGTGGCAGCTCATTCACCGAGCACATAGTGTGAAGCACCAATTGTCAACACAGTGTGAGGCTCTGTGGACATACGTTATTAAAACATGAAATGACACAATTCAGTATTTTGTCAAAATTATAGTTTTTGGTATATAAAAGGGAATTTCAGTGAAGCAGTCAACACACAAATATTTTTGAGACTACAACGTATTGGGCTAGTCACTCTATGTTTTAAGAAAGGTAAGAAAGGAGATTAAAGTAGACCTGTCGATCAGTTACTAATTTGAGGGGTACTATTGGGGATCAAACCCAGGGGTGTTCTTTCATGGACATATTCAGAGGGAATTTACCTTTCTGCTCATATTTAATTTTTTAGAATTTTGAGATAGGGTTGCCCAGTGCGACTTGAACTTATCATCCTTTTGCCTTATCATCTTCTATGCTTGGATCATAGTCACCTGCCACTGTATCCAGCTTAGTTACTAAATTTTTATTTGATGTTAAATCCATTCTTATTCAGTGGCTTATCACAGTAATGTTACAGTTTTGTGAAGTGAGTTTTCTACAAAGTACAAGGAGCTTTCCCATAGCATTTAGAAATTTGTTGAAAATGTATTTGCAAAGAATATTAACTAGTAATCTTCAGTTTATTTGTTGGCTATTGAAAATTATATATGGAGTGTACATTATGAATCCTGGCAGGATTATTGGAGTGTGTGTTATACAGAACAATATGTACTGTCTTACCAATTACACGATCTTTGTCATAAGAGTGAGTGAGCTCATCTATGTTGTATTTATTATCACATTGACTAAGACTTCCCTAAGACTGTTGACATTAAATAAGCTTGTGTATGAGAACAGAGGTAGAAAGTTAACAGCATTTTCCAAAAGTGCTTGGCATTGATTTATATAAGCAGAAATTCAAATGTGCCTTGAAGAGATTAATTTTGTGAGATACTTCACAATCTTTCACAGCACTAGGAATTCAATAGTTAGGAAAAGAAAAACCAGACAATTCTTAACCCTGGGAGCTGTCTGACAAAGGAGACAAAACTTGAAGGAATAATTACACAAAGGATTAGAACTGCAACAGCCATGGCTACAATGAAAAAGTGAGAGTACACTGAGTAACCAGAGGACAGAACATCAGCAGGCTAATGGGAAGCTTCCCCAAGAAATGGTATTTCAGCTGAGAAGTCACTGATGTGCAGAAGTTATTCCAGGCAGACAGATGAGCATACCAAAAGGCCTGGGTAGGCGTCAGCTTGGCGGGCACACTCCCAAAGTAGTAGTAATTGGAGAAGTTTGGGGGGCAGGCAGGGACTGTACATTATGAATCCTGCCAGGTCACACAACCAAATCTACTGAGTTTTCATCTTGCAATCCATATGGAATAACAGAACTGCCCATATCCAAGAGGCAAAGGGAGACAATGTGCCTTTTGAAATACTCTCTTTGGCCACTGGTGGGTAAATGGGTCATCCAGGAGCAAAGCAAATGCAGAGACTGACCTAGAGATAAACTGGCCCAACCAGTTCGGCGGTAACATAGAGTTAATGATGATGGAGATGGGTGGCAGCAATGGCACTAAAAGAAGGTTGGGAGATTCAAGAAAGATTTCAAAGGTGAAATTTGCAGAGCTTTATATAGTGAATTGGCTATGATGGGGACAGATAAGGCTGACAAAGGTATGAAGTGCTTGCTGCTGGGTTTTGAGGTTTATGTTTCATACACTAGACACAGCCAACAACATGCTTGCATTGGTAGAAGTTTTGGGGTGTACCTGCTCTGTCTCTAAAGAGAAAAAAAAAAGAGAAAACAAATTAAATCTTTTATGGCCAGCTGCCTAATATGGCCTTTAACCTCCATTCAATAACCATCAGCTCTAAAAATGAAATATAAATCTGGGACATCTGAGCATTTAACTAGAGGAGTTCAAACACTGCCAAATCCCAAGTCTAATGCAAACTTTTCTATCCTATTCTTCCTGTGTCAATCATGACATTTAAAAAAAGAAGGAGAAATCCACTCAAAGGCAAGATGCCCCTCAGCGAGCACACTGGTCAGTCCTTGCTGAGTTGTCTGCTTTGGCTGTTAATTTACCCAAAACTGCTTCTGGGTTGAGTCTGTGATGGATCTGTTGCCAAGATCAGCCATCTAAAGCTCACTCGTATTTCTGCTTTCTGGATGTGACATCACAGGGCCAAGAAAGAGTAGAGAGGTGCAGAAACAGTGGCCTGAGGAGGAAGGGAAAGGGACAGTGGCTACAGGCCAAGAAAGGTTGTAGGAATAACACAAGGGAAGGCAAGAAACTGGAGTCATGTTTGAAGGAGGCTGGGTCTCAACCTGTGTCCAGGCAAAGTACAGCCACTCTTCAGGGGCCAGCAGATGTGTCTCTGAAAGAACTTTGGAATATGACCAAAGTTCCAATCCAGCTGAGTGGAAAATGGATTTCAATTCAATTATTTCTCCTCCTCGAGCCTCAGTTTCTTTTGAAAACATAGATGCCCCATTTTCTGCTTGGGATATGCTATGTGGATGAAGCAGTTGGGCCACAAGTTTTGGGAAGCCCTTGCCTTAGCTTCAGGTCTGTTTTGTGAACAACCAGTTTCAAGGAATGTAAGCCTCAAGATGAAAGCTTATCTCCAGGACTTATCTCTTCTCCTTGTCACTCTCCAACTCTCCTACGTGAAAACTGCATGGGCTCCTGAAAGCCCGCAGCCTTGAGTGGAACACAAGTAACTGGCTTAGCTTCCGCACTGGCCAGAAGCAGAGTGGCTGAGATAGATATTTCAATGGACTTCCCTGGGTAACACACACTCCCGTCTCTGAGTCAGCGGGTGAGGTCACTGGGTGTCAGTCACATGCACACTGAGCTGTTAGGGGATTTTAAACAACATCATTCTGCTTGTTAGTTCATCTGTTAAAATTAGATTTCAGCCTGAAATGGATTAGTGACAATACTCCTGGACTTTCTTCCAAAAGCCATAAAGATGGCCTCTTGAATTTAGAAAAATGCTGAAATTGTTGGAAAGTTTTATTAAGCTGTTTAGAATTTAAAACAGCAGCTTACAGCAAAGCAGTTAAGAAGTAAACAGCATCTCAAGATGTTTTCCAGTTCCTTCGTGAAGCAATAACTCAAAATCTTGCCACATTTGGAAAAGTTGGCAGATCAAGTGTCTAAACATTTTAAGTATCTTTAAGGAAAATACTCTCTTGGGAATAATGGGTCCAGTTTTAAACTACATGGCTCCTTGGTGAGCTTTATTGTAGCATTGTAGACATGGGACATATCCCACAAGTCATCTCTCAGTCTTTACCCCAAGTCAGTTGCAAGGCATATTTCACAGGTTTCTCTTGGAAAATTTTTAGGGTCCAGTGACTTCCACTGCAAGCAAACTGTAGTCTTTGTATCAGTTTTCATTGCTTACTGCTATTTGTATCTATTCTTGCTTAAAACTTCATAGTTGGAGAATTGTTTGGAGGCTTTGTTCACATTGGGAATCTTTAGCCTTTCTTCTCTGACCCCAAAATGGAATGGGACTGAGGCTGATCTCTTGAAACTTGTAATCATGACCTGGTCTTTCTGGTGGCTAGCCCTCATCCAGGAGACCAAGAGTCATCACCTCAGCATGGAAGATGCTTTGACAACAGGAAATTGTGAGGAACTTAGGAAGGAACCCTGTGTGGGGAACTGGAATCAAAGATCAAATATTGTATTAGGACCAAAGATGCTCCCGGCACCCCTGTTGCTTAGAAAACTAGCAAGGCTTTTAGGAGTTGTGTTCTGAAAATAAGGACAGAGATTAAACACGTATTTCTTACTGTATCACAGTGTCACAGCCATGTTGCTGGATGGATGAATGTATGGTTGGTTAAAGTGAACTGCGAGCTAAAGCCTTTCCTATAACAACACAGCACAACTGGTTTCCTTCAGAATCATGATCTTAAATATTTTTCCTAGGGATTAAGAAGACAACGAATATGTTTATCTCAAACTTAATGTCTTTTACAGGAAATGACTATTCTCTTTCCCTTCTAGAAATGATATCTCATCCCTTGGGTCCTTATAAGAACCTGTGTTTTGCAAATCCATTTGTCTTTTTATGATGTCTTTCCAAAGGCTGCGAGGGAGGCTCTTGATACAGAGTCCATGCCTCTTTTTTGTTTTTAAAAGAAAACTATGCTTTTATCTTTTATTTTGAAATAATTCAGGACTTATAAAAGTAATTCAAAAACTGAACAAGGTATTCCTCTATGCCTTTTACCTAGATTCTCAGCAAATTTTAAAATTCATAGATTTGCTTATCTATATATCAATCATCTATCACCTAGATACTACTTATTTATAAACACACATAGACTTTATTTAATGTTTGGATAAAGGTTTCATGTATGATACGCTTTCATACATTTTCTTCTGTTATCACCATTCAGTGGTCACAATTAAGAAGTTAACATTGCTTTGATACTATTACCTAATCTGCTGGGCTTATTAAAAGTTCACTTATTGTCACACCAAATCCCAGACTTTAGAGCCAAGATCTAATGCAAGATCACAAATGGCATTTGGCTGTCATGTCCCTTCATTTTCCTTCAATCTGCAACTGCTCTCAACCTCTCTTTGTCTTTTGTAATCTTGACACAATAGAAAAGTAGAGATCAGTTATTGAGTTCAGTGTCCCTTAATTTGAGTTTGTTCGAAGTTTTCTCCAGTTAGATTCAGACAATGCAATCTTGGCAATCTGCTCAGTGCATTATATATGTCCTGCTCAGTGCATTATATCCCAAGGCTAGGGATGACTTGCCCCATTTGTGTGTGTGTGTGATGTTACTTTTCATTGCTGCATCGATGTGCTGTCTTCCAGGCCTCTTCACTGTAAAATAAACATTTTCTTTTATTGTTATTAATCATTATTTTGTAGTGAAATGCTTTGAGACCATATAAATAACTTGTTTCTCATTGCACTTTCACCCACTCATGTTAGTGTTCATTGATGATCCTTGCTTGAGACAGTTATTACTGTTGTGGCTGCCAAGGGGTGATTTGCTAATTCTGTCCCTCTCGCTATAATTATTAGTTGGCATTCTGATGTGTCTATTCCATCCATGTCTGCATTGTCTAGGTGAATCTGGTCCAGAGAAGACATTATTTTGGGTGAGTTGTTTTACTTAGTTACTTAATGTTATTGTTAGAGCATTTGAAACAAACATATTGTTCTAAAGAGGAAAACATACAGACATACTAGAACATGCTGTTCAATAAACCTTAAGTGGATTGTGACTTAAATAGACCTTTAAAAATTAACACAAGTGAAGGCATTGTCAAAAGTCTGAAGAATAAATAAGCTGTGGTCCACAAACCCTTTCAGAAGCAGAGTAAAAGCTGTAGCATGAAGCCCTCCATCCTCTCCCCTCTCATGGGGAGGGTGAGCTCTTTCAGCAGCAGAGGACTGAATCACCTCTGGCACCAATTTTTACTCTAGGTGAGCAAATTACCCAGATAAAATTTAACATTGTGATGGAACGGATGAAGAAGAATGGACAATTTTCACTGACAACTTCTTTTCACTCTCTCTGATCTTGAACTACTTGCTGTTTCGTTTCCCCATAGCCCACTGACAATGAAGCTGATCTGTTTTCTGCCTTTATAATTCTTTGACTCTCGGGAGATGGACATATTGTCACATTTAGATATACATGTAGGATCATCAGAAGGGTTAAAGAGAACCCTGCAACAGATGACACTCACAACTCCCCAGGGCCCTATGGACACCACCCTCTCTGTTCCCAAGCTCCTTAGACACTGTTTCTTTGTCCTAAAGTTGACCCTTGCTGCTGAGAAGTTTCCCTCATGACTCAGCAGCCTTTACCTTCGCTCCTCTGGGGCTTTGCATCTGGGCAAGTGGCTCTCTTTCCTGGCCAGCCTCTGATCTTTCTTCCTGGAATCCTCTTCTGCCACATCTGTCAGCTTGAGGTCTGTGACCCCAACTGGCTTCTCTCCTGGGCCCCTGGCCCTCTCCCAAGGACAGCCAGAACGCCCAACTTAATAATCTAGGGTCACACTGTTTCCCTGTCTCTCCTGAATTAATGAGGGAAAAAAATCCACCTTCCATCTACTTCTCCAAATAAATTAGAACTTCTCAAAAGGAATTTCTACCAAGAAACAATGATAAAATAGAGACAAAGAAGTTAACAAATAGCTTAAAGGGGCCCTGAATTGTATACTAAATTTAATTTTGAGAACAAGTTATACAAATGACCAAACTAAGAATACTAGGACTCAGAGTAGGGAGTACTCTACCAGCCATCAATTTTGTCTTTTAGGGAAAACCTTTGGCAAGAGGGCATTAGTTTTGATTTTTGAATGCTCTCTTGTCCATTCTTATAGAAAAGGAACCAAGGAGTAGTCTCACAGTCTCATAGCACTCCCAACTCAGTAGAGTTCAAGTATCTTCTAGATCTCACACAAATTCTAGAACAGAGCATGTGATCCAGTGAAAAATGCACTTGAGTTTTCTAAGAACATTCACTTCTCAAGCTTTGGTAAATACCCAAATTTCTAACATCTGGACACCAGAATTATAGCTTTAGAACTAGAAGAAAAAAATCACATGCAAATAGACAACCTCGCTGAGCATTAGAAACTTATAGCTGTTAAGGAAACAACAAGGTAGACTGTGTGGTGTCTACCCAATTGGTTAGTTCCTATATTGTTGGAAAGACTGAGAGAGAGATTTATAGTTTATTGCACATAAAATCCCAGAATAAGAGATCACTGGAAGATTGAGGGAAGACAATTGGAACTTGGGAAGCAGCAATGATATGGTAAATAGATATCTTGAGTAACTCTGCCAATGACTGTGTCATTTTTAATGAAAGAAATCAAGCCTCTAATTGCTGTCTGATTTCTGCATTCACTGTGTATTTTCTATTATTTTTAGACAAAACTATGAAGTCATCGATTAGACTTACTAACTCTGAGGCTTTGGAAAAGCAGTTCAAAAGCTAACATCTTTCTCTCCTCTGAAGTGCGAGCATTTCTTACCATATGATATTGTTATTTAAGGTTAAATGAAAGATTATGCATGAAATCAGTTTGGCCCTTTGACAGATTATTAATTTATTCTTTCTTTTCTCTTTTTGTCCATCTTGTTGGAGGTAGAATTCTAATAATGGTCACCAAGTTTCCACACTTTCATATATGGAACCTGCACTATAGTAACCCCTGATAATGTTATGTTAAATGGCATGGTTGCTATTAAAATATAAAGATGACCTGGGTAGATCCAATGTAGTTCATATGAACCTCTTTAAAAACTATAATTTTCTCCACTTGGCAACAGCAAAGGAATTTGAAGATGTACAGGAGATTTTCATAATCGGGATTTCATGCTGGTTTTGAAGATACGGGAAATGAAAGGTTGAGACTTCCCTTTCTGAAAGCTGTAGAGGAAACAGGCTTTTAGAGCCACAACAAACTGGATACGGCAAACAATCTCAGCGAGCGTGGAGGTAGACTCTTTCAAAGGTCCTCTGTGTGGGTTTCTCTTCTCTTGGTTGGATCTTTAATGGATGCTAAAGAGAGAAGCCTATGAAGGTGACAGAGAGCTCTAAACTTGCAGAGAAATGGGCCTTATTTTAGGCCACTAAGACTTGTGGTTCATTTGCTAGCCAGCAATGGAAAACAAACCAACCTTCCTTCTTTTTCCATTCATAATTGCTTATTTTGGGCCTAATATGTGCTGGGCGCTGCTTCAGCCACTCTATAAAAATCAGAGCATTCAATCTGAAAACATCACTAAAAGTAAGTTTTTTATCTCCATTTTCACAAAGTGGGCATAGGGTTATCCAATGTGGAAACTCACATTGACTCAAATCCTTCTGCAACATCATGCCGCCTCCATTTTGTCCTGTTTCCTATGGGATTTTGACTTTATTCCACCCACTTGGGTAAAGAAAGTAAAAGGTCTGGAGGGAGGACAGAGGTGAGAGAAATGAAGAACTTTACACCAGAGGTTGTCATGGAGATTGTGCTGAGTGAAATCCTACACCATGGGCCCTGGAGTATCACTTGGAGAATTTGGAAACACCTTACACTGTCCAGCTTGCTTCCCCAGACTTCCCTGCAATTCCTCAGAATCGTGTTGGGCACAGTCAGCCCGAAAACCTGGCTCTGCTTTGAAGGACATAAGAAGAAACTGGTATCATACCGATAAAAACTAGTATTTACTAAATCTTTATTTGTTCCAGACATTAGCTACTCTTCCAATCTACCGTCTTCTTTGCCCAGGGAGCTGCTGTGCCAAACCTTACTGGAGCCTGAGGTAGAGGGAAGAAAATGTCTGTTCTGAGTTTAATAGAAGCACACACATTAACGCTGTTTCCAAAATCTACTCCATTGCCATGCCATTATTAACTGTGATGCTGACAGTTTCTCTTCATATGGCAATTACTTTAAATAATTATTAATTTAAGGTGAAACGTTATAAATTCCATTTGATATAAATAAAATAAATTGAATATAATGTCCATCTTAATATATATATTTTACTAACTTTAATGTTCTGGGGAAAAAAAACCCATTAGCAAATTACACAAAAACATACATATGGGGACATAGTTTTTATTTTATTCCAGACTCAATATGACTCCATAGATCAGTGATCTTTAATTATAATTTTGATATTTTTCTCCTAGATTTTTGCAATTATTTTGATTTCTATGAAAATATCGCATTAAACTTATTTTAAACCACTTAACAAGATTCTTGATACCTCCTTAAATCTTATGGCTGAGTTTCCTCCTTTTCCTTACCCTCATTCTGGCCTCTGCTCAGACAAAGCACCTAGTTTCTCCCAAGAGGCCTAGAGACTTTAGACTTTTCTGCACACAGAAGAAAACTTTGAAATGGACTGTTTTCTTCTCTACGATACACTGACAGAACTAGGCATTTCAAAAGTCTCCAAGTGGCTCATTTTCTGGGCAATTTTAACCTATTCTTGGCTACATTAGAGAAATAGGACTTTGCAATACTTTAATTGGAAAACTCTCATGAAGACTATAGTTGCACAAAGGTAGCAAAAATTGTAAAATTAGGTTCCAATGCATTCTCCCTGATTTTGAGGGGCATCCAGAAGATCACAGAGGATGATTTACATTAACAGCAAAGGAACCTCCTGCAGAAGACAGAAAGTCGTGTGCAATTTTTCACACTGAAAAGCCATTATTTCACCAACAGTGTCTTTGTTTTGATAATAATAGGAAAAAGCAGTAATACAGAAGTATTCTGGATCTTAAAGACCATTATACTTAATCTTCATTTCATTTTCCTATGCTTTTTATGGTTTTATCAAAAAGGAGGAAAAAAGGAAGGAAAGAAGGAAAAAGGAAGGCAGGAAAGAAGGAAGGAAAAGGAAAACTGAAAAAAGATGCACTACTGACTTTTATTGCTTTATTGAAAGGAAGAGTTAATGTTTAGTTGTTAGATGAATCTTACATGTCTATATTTGTTTATCTGAGTAACCAATTTGAAGATGTCAAAATGTCATAGAACAACCATTTTAAATCCCCTATCACCTTGTCTGAAATTCTGTATTGCTTGTATTGTTTTTGTGTTATTTGTAAATGCATGTGTGTTTGTTAATAAGTTTTCATTCTTTTATCTTTTAAAAAAAGATGAAAAGTCCTACTGACCTTTTCCATGCTATGTCCATTGTCCATTCCAAGTAAGGATTGAATACCATCTGCAATCCATGGGCCATTATCAGAATTGAATCATCACATGGTCCCTCATAGTATCAGCTCATCAGAATGAAAAGCCACTACAGAAACACAGCAATCAGTGTCATGTGCAAGTTTCAAAGGGCAATTTGGTCTCAGAAAGGTGCTACATTGAATTAAAATTGATATTTCAAATATAATGGCTCTTGTTGCTTTGTATCTATTCAAGTTGTAAGTGTGTTCTGCCCTACACTTGTATATGAGCTAGGAAGATAAATAGTTAATGTGGAAATTTATGCTTACATACGTTGACATTATATCAGGGAAGAAATAATCCACATTAACACTGAAAATCTATGTAATTATTTTCCTTCAAAAAGGCCATTTTGTTATCCTATTTAAAAAAACTGGACTCTAAGAAGTATCTTATCTACCTATAGAATATTTAGCAAGCAGAAGGAAGGCGTTGTATAATAGCCTGCATGCAGCACCCAGTGTCTATCACAGAAGAGATATTTGGGACCCTTGAGTCTCCATACTCCTTACCCCTAACTCCAGACTTCACTTGCAGTGAGGCTGGTTTAGCAGCTCTGTAGCCTGTTCACAAAGTATTGCAGCAAAGTTAGAGCCACTCTTGCTTTCTTTTCACAGCAAACAGCCTAATGAGATTGTTAGCAACTTAGTGAGAACCTGTTATCATTGTTACATCTTAGCAAGAAGGTGTGTATGTGTGGGTGGGCATACCCACATGTGGACAAGGTGTGGAATTGCCACTGCTGTTAAACTTCCAAATTCTGGGAGCTGTAAATTTGGCTGGTTAGGGTCTGGGCTATCAGCCAGGCACTAAGCTGTCCAGATAGATGACACACTAATTAGGAGAATTGCAAACCAATTAGCACTTGGGCAGCATAGACTAGTGTATCTTAGAGACAACTTCATTGAAGATTTTGCAATAAGGATGAGTTTAATGTACCCCACTGTAACCCCACATTCTGAATGAGTCCTCCAGTCTGTCCTAGAAAGAGGGTGTTTTAGCCCTAGGCACACTGTTAGTTTTTCCCAGGGAAGGTTTCAATCCTAAAATCTTGTCCTCCCTTTAGAAGATGAAAATTCTCTCCTGAGAGACAATTATCATGCTTAGGGGAAGGTGAACTAAAGTGGACACTGCAAAGTCAAGAAAGACTGAAGCCAACAAATGTCCTGGAAGATTAGAAGATCGGCACCTCCTTGACGAACATACTAATTCATGTGGGTCATTGTCAACTCTGATAGAATGTAGGAATGGGTTTACTTTTCTTTCTTCAGGAACATACTTGGTCTTGGTTTTCTGCAGATTGTGGCTCAGCTAAATTTCCTGTTCTCCTCCTTTACAGCTTGTTTCTTTCCTTTGAGATGTTAGTCCCCACTGCTGCTCTGCCCTCTTGACCTCTGTGGGCCTTGTAGTTGAGGAAGAGAGGGAAGGTCTCCCAGAGGAACAACCCTTGCTTACTATTTTATTTTTAAGATGATATTTATGAATCTGAAGGAAAATGTTTACTTCTAGATGGTATTTTCCTTAATCTGTGACACTCTCTGGGTTGCAATAAAATAAAACATCTGAGAAAAGGATTATGAGACTGTATTTTGAAATCCTTGCCACCAGCATCTTTTATAGGAATACATGACATTAATCACCTATGGGAACCTGATTCTAAATGCCCCCCATTATATAACCGTAGTCACCTAGATATAAAGTCGATTAAAAAGACTTCTTTGAGAATAATACACAGAGCCCACAACATTTTCTTAATTCATGGTTTGTGTGTAAAATTATAGGTTAGGCCTTCATGATTCCGTTAAAAGTACAAAAATACAGTTTGCATGAATCAAATGCTAATTCCCATAGCCTTATTGTGTCTGTAGCTTCAGTTGTTCTCGCCTTAGTGTCTCAGTGTGTCCAGGCAAGCCAGGAAACTTTAGCATAGCTGGGATCAGGACTCTAGCTAGACTAGGGACACAGGAACTTCTTAGGAAGGAACTGACGCTAACTGTGGTTTATTGTATGTGCCAGATCCAGTCAATGTGAAGTAATTCTCTGGAACATTGCACTGAGCAAGGTTCTGAGTGCGTTCCAGATCATCTGTGAGGGATGCAGGACTTTGTTCATCAGAACTGGCCTGGAGGCAGAAGCTGCCGGAGGTAATATTTGTGTTCCCTGCTTGGAGGACAAGAAAAAAGGAACAAATGAAAGATGACTTGTAGGGGAGGCCACATCACTGACTTGCATTCTTCAAAAATGTGTTAGTGGCTGTAATACATTTTCCTGCCTCTTGCCTTTGGGCTTGACCATTGGATTTGCTTGACCCCATGGCATGTGGCATGTGGGTAGAAGTGATGGTGAGTAGATTTAGAGGCCAAGATTCGTGAGGCCTCACCTGTTTCCACCTGCTCTATTATGTCTCTGTCACCACCATAAGCTAAACATGCCCTTGTTAGCCCAGGGAAGGTGAGAGACAGAGCAGAGGTCAGCTCAACTGCAGCCATACTAGAGATGTGGGTGTCTGGGGACTGTTTGTCAAACAGGAGTAGTTAAGAATACAGCTCACAAACAAAAACCTTCGTTACCAAATAAAAGTGTGATTCTGATTGCAGAAGATTGTCATTTTACCAACTGAGCACCAGGGGACATATGTTTGAGTTCCTGAGCAAATGGACTGCAAGCAAACACTGCCAATAAAACGGCACGAGGTGTTTCATTAATAAATCATAATAAAGACTCAGAACATGCTAATGCCAGGCAAAGCAAGTTTTTAGCCCATGTTGCAGAATATAATACTTATGGGGTTGGGTGTAGGGTTGTGGTGGTTTTAAAATATATCTGTAAATTCTTAACACTTCTACCACCAAGAGGTAGAGTCTAATTTCCTTCTCTTGATCTATGTGTCAGCCTAAGAAGTTAGAAGTGACTTGTTTCTGATAACTATTATGTATTGTATGGACACCGTGTGACTTCCGAGGCTAGGTCATGAGAGGTAAATACAGCTTTCTCTCTTATACATGGGAACCCACACCTTTGAAGCCTATACACTATGCCATGTACACATAACTCACCAACTACATACAAAGGTCACAAAAAGGTGCTCTGGTTCCAGCCTTTGATAAAGCTCCCACTTGCAGTCAGCTTCACTTGTCAGAAATGGGAGTGAATGAGCTTCCGCATGACTCCGTTTCCACCTTTAACTCTAAATGAGACTGAAGGGTCCTTTCTCCTGAGCCTGGCCCGAACTTTAGATTAGTGAGCAAAATAAATGTCATGCTCCCTAAAGCAACATGGCTTGTGGGGTGATTTTATTTTATGTAGTCATGGATAAGAGAGGGCATTTTCTTTTTGAGGGATACTATTTGCTTAGGAGAAAGACACAGATACAAAGACCAGCAAGATTCATGACCTGCCAAAGAAGATGTGGCTCTCCAAGGGTTTGATCAGGACAGGGCCTTGGAGGTATCCACATGGAGCTGTACTGACAGGCTCACCATGGCTGAGGGCTCCACGGACCCAGGAATAATGGTAGAAGTTGAAACAAAGAACTTAAAGAATCCTATAGAGTGACAGAGAAGTCTGCATTTGTGAGACTTCAGAGACACCTTGTGAGGACGCCCAAATTACCTAAGCATCTCTAGGATCTTATGTGTGGTTTGGCCAGGATGGGAGATCCACGTGTGTGACCCGTTTTGCCTTCCAGGGCTGCTATGCTCTGGAAAGTCGCGCTTGCACATTTGTTACGGCACCCTTGCTTCTCCAAGCCCTCCCGTACCTCCTGTGTTTCGTGCTCACATTAACACGTGTGAGGTAGGGTTCATTCGACATTCCAGGCTGTTTGCATGACTCATGCAAATGTAGACCAGGTCTGGATTTGAGGACACTGATTCCTGCTCAGTGGCTTTACTTGTGAACCTCTCTGCACGGGTAAGGTGACAGCCTGGTTGATTCTCTCAGAATTTTGTGCAATGTTCAGAAGCTTCTGAACCCTACTATGGTATTTACTATAGATGTGGACCTCAGATACCTGCCTGGCCACTTGGGTCAGTCAATACAAGGACACCGTTGACCCAAATCCAATCTCCTTATTCTCAGAAACATTGAGTAAACCTCTTAAAATAGTCCATACCCAGAATCATTGGCCAAATAATCACTGTTTTGCAGAGGGAGATGGGGCCTCTGCAGATACTGAACTTGTGGCCACACTACACACCCCTTCCCATCCTCCAAGTCCTTCCTTAGATGAAGTGGAGACATTTGAAATTTATGTTGTAAAGTGCTAAAGAGACTGGAGGGAAATGGCCCTTTCTAAGCTATTTGGAGGGAGGATTGCAGGGCATTTTGCCAACATCTATCAGCTTTTGAAATGCACATACAGTTTGCTCTAGCAATTAGATTTTCAGGAACTTATCCTAAATCTGAGTGTAACAACACACATATGAGGAGATTTATTATAGCTTTGCTTAAAATGGCGAAGTATCAGTAACAACCTAGATACTCTTCAGTGAGAACTGGTTGAATAATTTTTTTCGTCAGCATACAGGAAAATATCTAATCTCTTTGGAAAATGAGGCAAATTTTAACAAAGTTTGCCACACACACATCTTCAAGTTAAAACAGCCCAAAACAAGCAAAATGAAAACAGTGGTATGATTCAGAAGAGTATATACAAGTAAACACAAAGGGTACAGACATGTCAGCATCGTAGTAGAAATTTTGGAAAGAGAAAACAGAGACTATTAAAATGGTTACATCTAATATTCCGGTAGAGGAAGAAAATTTACTTTTACTATACTATGTAGTGCATGTGGAAGTTTTGGCTTTATTTTTTTTTTTTCTCTTCTCTACTTTTCTCTCCCCAAGCCCCTCCCCTCTTACTGTTTTAAAGTAAAAGAAATCAGAATCTAAAAGCAGTACTAAAGCAGGAAAGTTAGTTCTGAATTGTCACCTGATAAAATATGAAAGCACAGGCTTTTCAAAACTGGACCACAGGAAGATCAAGGAATGCCTGCACCTTGGAAAGCAAACAGCTCCCCAGTTTTTGGAGGAAATAGATGAGTCTTATTTGAAGAGTTGAGGACTAGAGGATTTTGCCATACAGTTTTTCATTCTGTCCTAAAGTGCATGGGGTCCTGGGGTTAATTACTTTAAGTGTTTCATCAATTCATTCTTTCACACAGTAAGATGATACTCTGCAACGACAGATAAAGCAGGCTACTTCTCATCGGATGGAAGAAAGCCAGTCTCAGACTAGCGCAACATGGTGCTGCCTCCCGGCCGACAGTTCAGATTTAACAAGGTTCCATAGCTGATTTTATTTTTATTTTCTTGTTCTTCTCCTTCTCTGTCTCTTTTTCCTCCTCTCCTTCTCCCTCTTTCCTTCTACTTCTCCTTCCAGTGGTTATTGGGATTCTCTTACCCATAGTTTCTCTAGGAGAAAATTTGGGTGTAGTCTAGGAGGAGGAAACAGCCGCTAACATCTGCGCTTTCTCCTCTTTCCCCAGCTCCACAACCCTCCATGACCTTGACCTACTCATCCCAGTTTAGTTGGAAGAGGTCATCTTTTTATTCATCTTGAGATTTAGTGTAAAATATTATGCACAAGATTGAAATCTGCTAATAAAACATATTGAGCAAAGAGTTTTATTGTAATTTGCACATAATACTACTTCAAATTGAGTAGAACACAGACACATTAAATTGTTAGTGTCAGTCCTGAAAATTTGAAGTTTCCTAGGAAAAATTTAGTTGAGATAAACATGACAAATGTTAGACTTGCAAGACACCAAGTATTTAAATATGAAGAACTGTGAAGTAGGGATAAGCACATGGTTTTTACAGCCAGAAGGCCGAGGTTTGGACTCTACTGCTGCTGCTTATTGTCTATGTAACCTTGAACAATCACTTAACAAATTTTGTGCTTCAAGTTGCCCACATAGGCAGGGTGTGGTGGTGCCTGCCTGTAGTCTCAGCTCTCAGGAGACTGAGGCAAGAGGCTTGCAGTGAGTTTGAGGCCAGCCTTGACCACAAAATGAGTTCAAGGCCAGTCTGAGCTGCACAGTGAGACCCTGTCTCAAAAAACGAAAAAACAGAAAAACTCCCCGCAAAAACCCGTTCCTCTATATACAAGCATAGGCACAATGCTAGTGGTAGTGATATCTAACAGCTTTGTTGTGTAATTAAATCAAGTATGTGCAGGGCTTAGCCCAGTGCACAGGAGCATTATGTAAACATTAGTTCTCGTCATTACCTTTAATCAGATGGGCTTCCATGGGCTTAGAGCTGTGTGCAAAGGTGAATATGTGCGCAACATTGGAAATGTTTTAATATTATTTGGAGTTTTATAATCTGTTTTGGCTTTGGGAGGAATTGAATCACTTTTATGGTAGGGAAATCAATTATTCAACTTCCACACATTTGAATTCCATATTTTTTTTTCAAGAACACACTAAATAAGACATTAGAAGTCTTTCTGTACAAGTATCCTAGTATAGTTTTGCAGTTTACATAAAATGTACAAAGTCCATAAAGGTTACTGTGTGGGCTGATACAAACACTTGTTTAATCATCAGTCACAATAAAATTGGGTAGGGTCTAGCAACCCAGAGGCCCTCCTGTTTCTCTTTCCCAATCAGTGTCCCCCACAGAGGAATCTCAGAGTTCAACCCTTGTAATATACATGAACTTGTTCAGTATGGTTTTTTTTTTTGTCTCTGACTCCTTTTGCTCCAAAAGCCTGTGACCTTTCACTGTGTCTTTGTATGTACCAGCTTCACTGTATGATATTCCACAATGCTTTTATACAATCTGTTGGCAGGCATTTGATTGGCTCCCAGTTTGGGGCTGTTTGAGTTCAACATGTTGGAGTGTTTCTGTATTGTATTTTGGTGAACACAGCACCTCTTTTGCCAGGAGTGGAATTTCTGGATCACAGTGGAGGTCTGTGTTTCACTGAACACTCACAGCCCACTAGTTTTTCTTAGTGTTTCCTAAAGCAAGTTGTACCATTCCCATCTCCGATGGAAGGTGAGCTCTCCTTCAGCACCGGTGCGGGTTGGCCAGTACAGGGGATAAGTTCACAAAGTAAAGAATCGTTAAACACCCAGGGGAGCAGTGCACTCACACAGGGAGAAGGACCAAGAAAGGACATCTGGGCTGGAGACACTCTGATTCCAGGCTCCAACACTATAGCTTCTGTGGAGAAAGGCTTCCTCTGGCAGGCCAGGGCCCTGCCTTTAGGGATGCCTCAGGCTGTTTAGGGGCACCGTTCCCTGCTGGCAAGGTCAGGCCCCACATTTCTGAGCTAGGCAGAGAGAATAATTTGTGAATTTATGACAGAAAAAATATTCTTTACTTGGAGTGCTCCCTGATTATTGGAGCAAACCTGGATGCTGGGAACTGCTCTCGCTGCTTAGCTCCTAGATAGCAGAATCTCTCACCCTGTTTAACCCCTCAGGCCCTGTTCCTTGCCCCAGAAAGAGACTAGAAAATGCTTGATGAGTTAGAAGGAAACAGTTACCCCTTCTTTCTAAATGTCTCCTCAGTATTGCCTGTTATGCACACAGAGAAACGCTTTATGATTTTTCTTCCTCCCTATAATCAAGCCTTTTTACCATTCCCTATTCTTTTGCATTTAGACGTGAGACAAGCAGTACAGGTGAAAGCGTCAGCCTCAGGGCTAGGGAGTAGGAGGCCCCAGCTGGGAACCCTGCAACTCCATGAGACCTTTCTCATATAACTGAACTACACCTGGATTTTCTTGTGCAAATAGTAAACACATATTTTTAAAGTTTATATGTATGTATATAAACACATAACTGCACATGAACGCACGCACACACACACACACACACACACACACACACAACTAGAACCTTTGGTACTAAGTTCAACATAAGTGTGAACAAATATTATTTGAGGCCCTAAAGGGGTGAAAGAAGTATCTATTTCTGACAGTCATTCTTGTACAGAGGACATCTCAGGAAACACCAGAGGCCGCCACTCCTAAGACACCTTCAATACTGAGGCTTAGTGATCTCTCACATGTCATATACTATCACTGAAGCTAACAAACACCTCATATTCCACATATATCTGGATAGTTACAAAAAGCTCTGGACAAACAGAAAGGGATATTGGAAGTTTTGCAGAAACTGAAGTTCTTGGGTTTTCTGTCATCCAGTGATCTAATCCCTGTCCATCCAGTCATGTTTCTGTAATTTATATTTATATTCCACCCCAACTCAACCTCATGTACTCTCCCCATGCTTCTGGACAGCCGGTCCGAGCCCAGAGCTTCTGGTGCTCATTCAGCTCTGGTCCCAAGACCAGGCCGTGTCCTCTGCTGGCTTTTGTTCTGTCCTCGCTTCTCCGTCTCTGCTGTCTGCCTCTTCTTCCTTGAGAATTCCATCACCTGGCCGTCACAGCCACTGCATTTAAAGAGAATGACTTACTAGCTAAACTATGTATTTTCATTATACTCCATTTAATATTTTACTGAAGAACAGAAGAAAAAAGATAAATGATTGAATACACAGTATAGACACACACAAGAAGAGAGAAGAGAAAGTCTACATGGTTACACTAACAATAAATACAGTCTGGTATTTGCATATGGTAGTCACAGCTTTTATCTTGAAAATGCATAATATATATACACATATGAATTTTAGCAAAATTGGTATTATAATATGTATAACATTTTAAAACATGCTTTTAAGCACTAGCACCTGGCTGTCCATGTCAATTTAATTTGCTGGATAATGTTGCATAATATAGATATCCCTTATTTAATTTTACCTGAGCATTGTTATCTCTCTTTGTAGACATGGTTTCCAATTATAAACAATATTCATTAACTCCCTTGTATGTATTTTTATATCTATCTACTTAATTTGGCATTCCAGATAATTTCTAATTGGTGACATTGTGTGCACATTGGAAAGCTTTTTAAAAACATTTTTCTTATTTTAAAGAGAATAAAAAGTAATAAAAAAATTTAGAAATGATACAGAATTTTACAAAATAAGATGATAGGGATTCAGCAATGGTTGTTATACTGGATATTGTTGTCTTCAAATTGTTCAGGGCTTCTATCTAGAACATAAGGAATTTAAAAAATTCAGGCCCCTCAAATTCAAAGACCCAATCCCAAAATGGGCATCTGAGATAAATATATGCTTGCTTTTTTTATGAAGAAACACAAATGCAAATAAATATATGAAAAATGTTTAACATCATTGGCCATTCAAGAAAGGCAAATTAAAGCAACACTGAGATTCCATCTCACCCAGGAAAGAACGGCTGTCATCAAGATGTCAACCAATAACAAATGCTGGAGGGGCTGAGGGCAAAAAGGAGCCCTTCTCTACTGCTGGTGGGAGTGCAGACTGGTGCAACCGCTGTGGAGATCAGTGTGGAAAACTTCTGATAGCTTTTGCAAATCTACCTTTTAAAAGAGATAGATATCCATGATGTGCCAGCACTGGTATTATTCAAAACAAAATAAAAATAGCAAAAAATACTTGTCAATTAAATAGGAAATTTACACTTTCAATTGTATTTATTTTATTACAAAAGAGATTAAGCATATTTTTGTGATTTTACTGTTTATTATGTCTCAGGTACTTTGTCAGGTTTTTGTCCATTACTTTACAGAGATTTTCAAATTGATTTATACGATTTCAGTATTCCTTTTACTATCAAAGGTAGCAGATATTTGCATTTGCCCTTGTGGCTAATATCTTCCCATTAAAGTGCTTTATTTTATAAATTTAGTTGTCAATTTTAATACAGTTTAAACATTTATGACCCAGCTTTCGTCACTATATTTGGCAGCTTTTGTTAAACAGTAATATTTTTCCTAGGCTAGGAAGATTTCTTTTTCCGTTTTTACTTTTTAAAATTCATCATTAGAATTTTTTATGGTGAAAGATAAGCTGTTTTCCTATTTGGTTAGCCATTTTTCTTTGATCTGCAATTAAAATTCTGCCAACTACCAGCTGTCCTTTAAACAGTGATGCATCTGGCCTAGCATGTGTGGCCCACACCGTCTTCCTCTCCGTTGCCATCCCACCGCTATTCTGGCTTCTGTGTGACTTTCTACCGTTCCTAAGACCCACCTGGTTCAGGGCTTCATGTTTCTGCCTCTAGTGAAAATCTCCACTCCTCACCCTCATCCATCCTTCTGCTATGGAAGGTGGGTGGTGTCTCTGATGACCCAAGACAGTGTCTTCTCTACCATATATTCTTTAGCTCCTCTGATGGTAGCTTCTTCTGGGTTCACACAACAGGCTGTACGTGCATTAGTGCCCTGTCCTGGTGTACAGTGGTTAGTAATGGATTCACCAGCAGGTCCTATCGTATTCATCTCTGTATTGTAACATCCTTTGATATGAAATAAGAATTTCTACAGAATAGGGTAGAAAAAAGTCACTTAGATGAACAAATTGGCAATGGACTGGCATCTCGGCAAACCTGTATGACTCTATATGTAAGCGATAGTAGGGACATGTATTGCTTTTCTTTCTGGTACTATTATTGATTCCTCTACCAATGTGTTAATTTCCAATTTGGAGGGAGACTAATGGGCTGTGCAGGCTCTCTGCCTGGCTAGGACAACCAGCCAGTTCCACACGGGCACACGAGGACTTTAGGGCTGAGTATTTAGCCCAAACAGCATCCTTGGCCTGAAGGAATGTTTTCTGGGTTGCAGGCAAAGGATGGCCCATTTCTTTAGAAAATGAAACCATCTTAAATCCCACACCCAGCTCCCACACAGGAGATGTGAATGAGGAACGGCATGTACCTCAGAAGCTGCTAGCAGTCTTCATGAGACCTAGAGAGGAACTTTTAAATACCTTTACCCACAGTGAAAAAGCAGAGCCAAGATATACCAGGCAGAAACCCAGGCTTTGCGATACCAATTAAGTTATGGATCATCCCGTACCTGAAATATGCACCCCTGGGTTGTTTAGTTACATGAACCATTGAATTTTCCTTGTAATTTAGGAAGTTGAGTTAACATTTTCCTTTCCTTTTTAAAATAAGAGAAAGTGATCTCACTGTGTTATCCAGTCTGGTCTCAAACTCTGAGCTCAGGAGACCCTCAGCCTTCCAAGTAGCCAGGACAATAGGCCTGGATCATCACGCCAGCTTAAAGTTCATTGTAACCATAAGAAAGGTAACATACATGAGGTTACTGGATGAATAAAATTATAAGAAGACCTATAGAAAGCCTGGGCACATCATAAGCAGAAGATAGAGTACAGAAGATAGAAACAGTAAATGAATAGGCACAACTTAAAGCAACTGTATCAAACTACAGAAATTAACATTTCCGAATGACTTTACAGATACATGACTGCTGTTTGCAAAGCAATTTCCTATCCATTGCTTTGAAATATACAACATTCTTTGCCCAATTCGTGCCACAGTGTAGCCCCCTTCAAAAACAGTAATTTTCATAATCACACTCTTACTCAATCCTCTTCAGTCACAGCAATCACTAACTTATCTTTGGGTAATGAAAGCATGACTTATTGTCATCAATGATAGAAAACTCATGGGATTTAAACTGGTGTCCAGTAAGAGATACAAAATTCTAATCCACTCCCAGCAAAAGACAAAGTGAAACAAGTGATAATTTCTGGAGGAATATGACTCTTCACAGACCTAGGAATAATACAAGAGGAGAGAGATACTGCTTTACTGGCATCTTGTTCCCCATAAATAGAGCCGGCATCAGGCACTGGAGAGAGAGGGGTGGAAATTCAGATGTTACATCTAGCCTTGTGCACTTTATATCCCAGTGGAAAAACCAAGCAGTAAAAATAAATGTAGGCATTTAACTTGTAATATGCTTAAGACTATAGTGGTAGGATGCACGCAGAGAGGGCCTCTTGGCATTGATGACTTGTCAGCTGAGGTACAAAGCATGAGAAGGGACCAGCCAGGCACAGATCTGGGAGAAAAAAACCCAAGTCACTTTGTCCTGCAAAGATGATGCCTTCTACTATGAGACAGAAAAGCAGAAATACAAAATGCTAGGTGCCCAAAGAAAGCAGATGTGGCAGTTTATAACTTTTAAGAGTCTAGGATGTGGTTATGGTCAGAGGCCTGCAAAGGATAAAAGGTATGGGCCCCCTAGGATAGGGCATGACTAGAATGAATTAGTGCCTTTAAACCTGGGCCAGCAGTGACCACAGAGAGGGTGGAGGCCACTGACACCGGTACGACCCAGGCCAGGCGGGTGCTGACATTCCTTCCATGTGTGGTTCCCACAGGGCCAGGCTTTTCATCAGAAAAGATTATTATTAGTGACCAAATTCAGGAAGGGAAGGAGGACATGTGTTCCAGGAATAAGAAAGAAGAAGAAAAGATGGAGGAAAGGAGAGGTAAACACATCACAGTGCCAGGAACCCAGGGTCAAGGGAATAAAATATTGATATATTGTGAGTGTTAAGAACTTGCTGGCTGGCAATGGGTCAAAACATGTGCCCTTGAACCTATGCCTTCCTACATTGTTCATGAAATGGGTGTTTAGGGTACTGGAACAAGCAGTTGAGAGGGAGGCATTTCTTTGTGGGAGACTCACCTGGATCAGCTGGGTCCTAGAAGTGGTAGAAAGCTACATAGAAGCTGGAAGAGGGATGAGATGTCAGAGAAGAGGAACACAGTGTGGGCTACACATGCTAGCCACAGATTTTGTTTAAGGATCACCTCCTCTGCCTGAACATAACATTGCTCCCCAGAGAAATATATGTCTTTATGACTTTTAATTTAACTAATATTTCTCAAGAAACTACTGTGTTCTGGGCACTGAGACAAATCGGGCCACTACAGGGAGTGATCACATGAGTATCATTTAAGTTGGAGCTTTTCAGAGTGATGGGTATGGGATGAATTCTAAAGCCAATGGAAAACTGAGAGAACAGACATGAACTGGGTAAACTGGGGGCAAAGGCTTTGCCTGTCATTCTGCTCCGAGGGAAGCAACTACTAGTAAGTTATTAACTGACCTATTGATGTATGACCAATGCTAAGAATCGTAAATGCAAGAGCATTGAGTACAGAATATTCCAAGTTCAGTACTGATGGGATGCGGCATTCTGTGTAGAGTGTATCTCAAGCTCAATTAGTCCCAAATTCAAATGTCACCACGACTGTTTATCCTGAGAAGATTTTTCAGGTTTCTGAACCTCAGCTTGCTTGTGTGTAACCTGGAAATGATAATAAAGACAACTACTGTTAGGGTTGGGTCTAAAATGTCCCTCCAAAGTCTCATGTATGTGGAAGGTGGCTGGGTTATGGGGATGCAAGAGCTGACTTCCTGTTGGGTGGAGGGGCCTGGATGGAGGTTGGCCACTGGGGGTGTGACCTGGAAGGCTGTGTTTCTGTCTGCTGCTTCTGCCCTCTCTCTGCTTCCTGACTGCTCTGCTGTGGACAGTTCTGTTCTACCACGCAGGCCTCCCACAGTACAGTTTCTGCCTTGGAGTCAACAACCCTGGATTTCTCCTGTAAGAGCTAACCCAAAGCTAGAACTGTGAACCAAAAGAAATCCCTCCACTTTGAATTGCAGAGGTCAATTATTTTGTCCCAGTGACAAGGAAAGTGAACAAGACATCCACTTTGCAAAGTGTTGTGTGAAAGGAGATAACCTGTGTAAAGGATTTAACATGATGTCTGGTGCATAATAAACAATGTGAACTGGGAATTAATGTGATTATTTTCTCATTATGGGGAAAAATAATAAAAGGCTGCACTGAGACTGCTGACACATTTCTAACAGACCCATGTCCCCCTATTTCTTTGATGCTCCTCCTGGGACCTGGTTTATATATGTTTCTTTTGCAAGAAACACACACACACACACACACACACACACACACACCCTCTCATTCTACCTCTCTTCTGAGAAGCTGAGAGGAGCGAGTAGGAATGACCTCTGGTCATTGACCCAAAACTACAGCACCCCAGTCTTTCTAGGAACTCAGTCCAGATTTATTCATCATAAAGTGACAGATAGGAACAAGTAGTGATTTAGAAGCCTGGTGGAAGAACACACATAGATGCTCCCATTGCTGGTTTAGAATTACTGAGTATTGCTCAGTTTAGCATTCAGCAGACTGTGCTACCCTGAGCTATTCTAGGCTGTTCTAGAGAGGTCTTGAGATTAACTGAGACACTTAAGCTGGACCACAGACATTCACATCCCATTTCAGGCCTTAGCCAATGTCCAGACTGTGCTTTGGGTTTTTGTGCTTTTAGAAACTTTTGTTCTGATTTACACCTTGTTTCCCTCTTCAATGCTTAACAGTTTCTGTTTCAAGTTTCAAACACAGAAGGAATAAATGTGACAAGAGAACCATGCAGAGAGTCCTGTGGCTCATAGGTGCTATTTTGCCAGCTGCAAATAGACCAGAGAAAGGAGAACAGGAAAGATATGGTATGCAAGCATGGCCTAGAAAATGAATGTGCATGTAGAATTTAAGGAAGAAATAACATTGGAAATATAGGCACAGTGGGAACACAGGTAGAAGAAAAGGTGTATCAGTCAAATGCACCAGTGTATATGTGGG
Organism: Dinomys branickii; assembly: GCA_004027595.1. Classification (NCBI taxonomy): domain Eukaryota; kingdom Metazoa; phylum Chordata; class Mammalia; order Rodentia; family Dinomyidae; genus Dinomys; species Dinomys branickii. The sequence goes on along the minus strand of PVLD010012440.1, from coordinate 22,520 downwards.
TAACATCTGAGGATAGATGGCAAATGAAGTTGCTTGAATTTGTTCTCTCACAATTAGTTTGGTATCTTTCTTGCCCACAACTTACGCTGTCCAAGCTTCAAAGTGAACCTTCCAAGTATGCTGTCATGGTGTAGGTCCCTCTTTCACTGGGTAGGGCCGACTTAGGCGAGAGCTAAGATGTTGTAAAAGTTGAGCTGTAATTTCCAAAGCCAGTCCACTTTGCTCCTTCTCTCCCTGGACTCCTTAGAAGTCAACTGCTAAACTTTGAGGGCACCTAGGCAACTCTGTAAAGCCTCCCAGTGGTGAAGACCCTTGTGGGCCTCCTGCCCACAAGCAGCACTAACCTGCCAGGTAGGAGGTAAGTGAGACACCTTGCAAGTGGATTTTCTAGGTTACTTAAGTCTTCATGTGTTAGCACACCTGGCCAAGAGCCTAGTTGATAGTTCAGGAGCCAGAAATCGCCCAGCTAGGCTCCCTGGGTTCACAACTCATGGCAAGATATGAAGGCAAGTTTATCTTCATTTTGAACTCTAAATCAAAAGAGTCCTTATACAGTGCCTCCTTCTGGAGCTTCTACACAAAAAGGCTATTCGTAGTGAAGCATACCAAATAGAAGACCTAGTACCATATAAAGGGAAATATGTTACTATGCAACCTGCAAGCCAAATGTTCATCATAGTAGCTTTGTGTCTTTGCTCTATACACATTACATTCTCTTTTATGCATTGCTTTTCCTTCCTAAGGCTCTAAATTTTTTCTTCTCTAACTTGGCCTGGCTTATGGCTTATGGCAGACCACTGGCTGTGACTTTACATGACTTTATTAAAGCAGAGTCAATCTCAATATTATAGCATGTATTATAAGGGTTAGTTTGTATTTTCAAGAGTACAGCTGATCAGTTCCACTTACCTGACAATTTTTCAAGAAGGACCAAGAAGCAGATACACACAATACAAAAACATGAATGTCTTGACCTAACTTTTTAAGATAGACTGAGAGAATCACTGCCAATGGAGGGATTCTGGATCCAGTAAGTACTTCAAATGTGTCCTGTCTAGTAGATGTAGCCTAATGTGATAGTCAAACTTGTCAACTTGATTGGCTTAAGAGTTGCATAGTGAATTGGTAAAACACACCTCTGGCTGTGCCTGGTAGGTCATAGAAGCATGACCTTTGGTACTATATCTGGTTCTTCACCCCTTCCCCTCTGGCAAGTTCCTCCTGGTCTGTTTTTGGCCACCATGAACTAAGCACTTTCCTTTGCCACATCCTTCCACCTTATTATTGCTTCAGAGCCAGTAAACTATGGACTAAATCACGAGCCAAATTAAACTCTTTAAGGCTGAGATGGTCACGCATTGTGTCTCAGAGGTGAAAAAAATGACTAAGTGGGTGGCCCACCCCCATTGCCACTTCTGCAATCCAAGTGAACAGCACAGGAAGCCCAGAGAATGGTCCCTACCCCTCTTCTGCCACAGCTGAGGTGTACTGTGTGGGAAGGTCCAGAGACCAGAGGGAAAGCCAGTGACACAGTAGGGTCTCAAATAGGGCACACAGGATAATGGGCAGGACTAGTGGCATGGAAAAGCCTGAGGTAACAATAACAGTATGAGCCAATAGTTGGTAGATTAGGCGAACCTGAGTTGTGCTTGGGCGCAAAGACACATGGAAGAGGTGGGTGGGTGGAACTGCCTCTTTTATTTTCGTTATTTTTTTTCTCTTTTCCCTTTATTGTTTTCTTATCCTTTTTTCTCTGTTTCTAATTGGCTGGGGAGAATTCCAGTGGCAGGAAACTAATCCTATCTCTCAAACCCAGAGACCAACTTCATATAAGCCCTTGCTTACTACTTCATTCTTCTCTCTTGTCTTAATTTTCTAAAACTAACATGGTCATCCTTTGTCATCTAGCCTAGCATCTCACTCTTAATTAATTGGGAAGGTAGTATCTTGGGACAGACACAAACGAAGAGCCTCATACAGAGAAGACATGACTGAAGAACGGACTTTTCCTAAAGAGGACTTGATGCTAGTGATATAGCTAACTACTTTAACAACTTATAAAGATTAACACAGAAAACAAAAATTTTTGAAATAGGAAATGATGCAATACAGAAGAAAAATGCAGTATCAGACCACCCCCCATAATAAGGCACAAGATAGAGGAAGATGGAAGACACACGCCTGGAATTTCTGAAATGAGAGCAACTGAAGTAAAGAAACAAATCCACAAGGATAAGGAGGAAAAGAGATCAGAAATAATCTATCCGGTAAAAAGGAAATTAAAATAATCTTAAAGGAAATGCTCAGTAAATCTAGAGTAGAGATAGATTTTAAAAATTAGAGGACAATAGGAAAATAAAGCAAAATGTGAAAGAATGAATGAAATGGATTCAAACAGATATTCAGGAAATTAAAATTTCCACTGAAAGTTGGCAAAACCACTTGAGCAGAACTGAAGGTAGACTTTCAGACCTGGAAGACAGTATTATGGCTAGCGATCATGAAAAGAGAGATCTTTTCAAAATAACAAGGGATCAGGAAATAACAATTCAACAGCTGTAAGAAAACGCAAAGAAAAACAATATAAGAAAGATAGATGTTAATAAAAAAGCAGGCATCAACACAAATGACATAAAAAGACTATTTGCAGAAAAGTAATAGAAAATTTCCCAAACGTGGGAACAGAACCTGACATACAGTTAAGTGAGGCATATACGTCTCCAATTACCCAGGACCAAAATAAAACTACACCCAGATATATAATCAAGATCCCAGAAATTCAGCACAAGAAAAAACATTAAAAAGAAAAGAAACACATCACCTTTATAGGTGAAATATTAGAACTGAACCAAACCTGTCAACAAATCGACTTAGTACATGTTTACAGTGTGTTCCACCTAGGAACATCAGAATACACATTCTTCTCAGCAGCATATGGGACATTCTCTAAAATAAACCACATACTAGACCACAGAACATGCTTAAATAAATGCAAAGGAATTGAAATTATCTCATACATATTATCTCACCATACTGCAATGAAATTGGATTATTGGCAAAAGAAACTACAAAACCTCCATAAACACATGAAAATTAAATAAAACCCTCCTGAACAACCAATGGGTCACAGATGAAATTGAAGAAGAAACTAAACAATGTACAAATAAACAAGAAAACATACAATGTACCAGAACTTATGGGAAGTTTATAGCAGTGAATTCTCACATCAGGAAAACTGCACGAAGACAAATAAGCAACCTAATGTTGCACCTCAAGCTTCTAGAAAAAGAAGAGCAAGACAAACCCAAAGCCCATACAAGGGAGAAAATTATAAAGATCAGAATAGAAATTCATGCAATTGAGACTAAGCAGACAATACAAAGAATTAATGAATCAAAGAGTTGGTCCTTTAAAAGAATAAAGTAATGACAAACCCTTAGCCAACATTATACGAAAAATGAAAGAAAAGACTCAAATTCATGCAGTGAGGAATGATTAGGATGATATCAGTACATATCCTGTGGAAATTCACAAGACCATCAATAGTTTCAATACTTTGAAAATATTTACTTTCATAGGTTGGAAAACACAGATGAAATGGACAGATACCAAAATGCATATGAATTACTAAAGCAGAATCAAGAAGATATAAAAATTATGAATAATCCAATATCAGTTAATGAAATTGAAAATATAATTAAAAATGTACAAAGAAAAACCCAGGTTCTGATGGATTAACTGTGGAATTCTACAAAAATTTAGAGGAGATTTAATGCCAATGCTCATCAAACTCCTTAAGGAAATTAAAAGGGAAGCAATACTGCCTAACTTACTCCTACAGGCAAGCACTACCCTGATACCAAAACCAGAGAAAGACCCAACCATAAAAAGAGAACTATAGGCTAATATCCCTAATGAACATAGTTGTAAAAATCCTTAATAAGATACAACAAATGGAATGCAGCAAATCATCTAGTAGATTGTACACCATGATTGAGTAGGATTTATCCCAGGAATATAGGGATGGTTCCATATATTCAAATCAATAAATGTAATGCACCATATTAACACAAAGACAAAAGTTACATGATCATCTCCATAGATGAAGAAAAATCTTTTGACAAAGTTCAACACTCATTCATGATTAAAACTCTACAGAAAATTAGAACAGATGGTTTTTACCTCAATGTAATAAAAGCCATTTATGGCAAACTGACAGGCAGCAGCATGCTAAATGGGCAAAACCTGAAAGCTTTCACTTTAAAATCAGGTACAAGACAAGGATTTCCAGTCACCACTCTGTTCAATATTGTCCTGGAAACATTAGCCAGAGCATAGACAAGAGAGAGAAGTAAAAGTAATAAGGATAGGAAATGAAGAGGTGAAATTATCATTATTTGCAGATGACATGCTACTCTATATAGAAGATCCCCCAAAACTCCACCGAAATGTAAACTTCTATGTTCAATAACCAAATTAAGTCATGTAGCTGGATACAAAGTCAATGCTCAAAGTCAACAGCATTCCTGTATACAAATAACAAACTTACTGAGAGAAAATTTAGAGAGATCACACCCTTCACAACAGCATCTAATGAAATGAAATGCTAGGAATCAAGCTAACAAAAGAAGTAAAAGATCTACACATTGAAAATTAGAGTACTCTGAAAAAGGAGATCAAAGAGTATATCAGAAAATGGAAAGATATCCCTTGCTCATGGACAGGAAGAAGCAACATATTGAAAATACTCATACTCCCCAAATTATTATATAGATTTAATACAATCCTGACCAAAATACTATTAACATACTTCATAGAACTACAGAAAACATTTCTAACACTTGGAACCAGAAGAGACCTAGAATAGCAAAAGCAATTGTGGGCAACAAGGCAAAGCGGAGGCATCATAATCTCTGACTTCAAATTTTACTACAAAGCTACTATGATAAAATCAGCATGGTACTGGTAAAAGAAAAACCTGAGGCTATTTGGAACAGAATAAAAGGTACACTACAAAAACACTCAGCTACCTCATCTTTGACAAAGGGGCCAAACATGTTCATTGGAAGAAAGATAGCCTCTTTAGTAAGTGGTGCTGGAAAAACTGGCTCTCTAAATACTGAAGACTAAAACTAGACAATGTCTCTCACCATGCACTAAAGTCAAAATGGACTAAAGACCTAAATATTAAAACAGAAACATTAAATTTTCTTCATTAGCAAGTAGGTAGAAATCTAGAAGATATTGGTGCAGGAAAAGAGTTCATGAACAAAACCCAGACAGCATAGGAAATACTTCAAAGAATCAACAACTGGGATCTCATTTTACTGAAAAGCTTTTGCACATCAAAAGAAATCACTAACAGAAGGAAAAGGCACCCACAGAGTGGTAAAACATTTTAGTCAATTTTCCCTCAGACAAAGGACATATAAAGAATTGAAAAACATGAGACCCCCAAGTTCAAAGGCCCAATTCAAAAATTGGCATCTAACATGAATATACATTTTTCTAATGAAGAAATACAAATGAAAAAGACACATATGAATAAACATTTAGCATCACTGGTCACTTGATAAATGCAAATTAAAGCAACACAGAGATTCCATGTCCACCAAGAAAGAATGGCCATCATAAAATAATTGATTAATAACAAACACTCGTGGAGCTATGGGGAAAAAAGAACCCTTCACCACTGTGGTGGGAGTGGAGACTGGTGTAACTACTGTGGAAATCAGTATGGAGATTCTTCCAAAAGGTCTCCTTTGACCCAGCTAATCCCCTTCCAGATATCTTCCCAGAAAAATTAAAAATACCATATCACAGCAATATATGTGCACCCATGTTCCTAACAGCCCAATTTGTAATAGCTGAATTTTGGAAACAATCCAAATGCCCATCAATCAAGTAATGGATAAAAATGGTATGGTATTTTTATATGGTTGAGTAGTACTCAGCCATAAAGAAGGATAAACTTGAAGCTTTTATAGGTAAATGGAATCAACCTGAGACCACACTCATAAGTGAAATAAATCAGACTCACCACTGTATTGTCTCCTTAGTGTGAGAAATCTAAAGAGTAAATAAAATCTAAACTCTACATTAGATATTATGAAAAGGGAAGAAATTGCTTAAAAAGAAAACAGAACTCATGGGGGAAAGGGATAAGGAAAGAAGGGAAAAGGGAGAAAAAGGGCAAGTTAGTTATACTGTTAGTGTCTCTCAGTTCATAGAAAAGGAAGATTTGTGCTAATATCAACTGGAGAATCTTTTCTGTCTGCATATTGTGCTCTGAGTACTACTTTAAAGATAATCATATGCAATGTATTAACCATTTTTATTCTCCTATCATCTTGTCATGAAATTTTGTTTTACCTTTTTTCCATAAAATTAATTTTAAAACTACTGACTAATAAATCCCAAGTAAGAACTGCCAGATCAAGACTACAAGCTCTCTCTAGTCTTATTAACTCACTAGCATGTGAAGCTATTTCTTCTGAAAATGAAGGGACAAGAAATATTCTCCTCAGGATGACAAAATCTTGTTGGCAGTAAGGTATTAGGATTCATAACTAAAACCCCATGTTTCTACAAAAGCAATTCCAAATCCTCAAAAGCAATTATACATCATATAATATCATCAGAATAAAATAAATATACATCTCAGAATTAATATGAGCCATAAACTACTGCTGACAGTCTGTAAATTATATTAGGGACACTTTGATTTTCCCAGTTTTCCACACTTCCCTAAACCTGAGGAGAATAGCTGCTTACACTCAGATTCAACACACATCAGGGACAAATGTAAGAAATGTCTTGATAGTAATTGGAAGTAAGGAGGATTGGAAAAAGAAGAAACAAAAATGCAAAGAACAAGAGAAATGCATGGAAGAAGAAGGACTTCAAGGAGGACAAATCTGGGGAAGAAGTGATTTGAGAGCCAAGAAATTATGCTTTCTCACTTACAGCCTCTCTATGAAGGGAGTTGGTGGTGTCTTCTTATTTTTATTTATTTATTTATTTATTTTTGCGGTACTGGGGATCAAACTCAGGACCCTGCGCTTGCTAGGCAAGCGCTTATTCCACTGAGCTATATCCCCAGCCCTGGTGGTGTCTTTTTAAAGATGAACTTTCTTCTCCTGCCTCTTGCCTGGCCCTCAGCAAAAAGCGAAAATCAGAAGGGGTTAATAGTTATAAAAACAGCATTCATTGAGCATTTGAAGGAAATAGATGGGGTCACAGTCTCAGGCAACTTACAGATAAGTGCAGGGAAGAACTGAATAAACAATTGAAGTTTAATAGCATCTTCACTGTATTATGGAGATTGTTCAAAATTAAACATGGGCTTCCCAGGAAGGTGGAAAGGAGAGCTCCCAGCCCTGCTGTATTGATCCATAGAAAGTGCGCAACTCTGAGTTTAGTTGTGTTCCTGATCCCAAAATTCATACTTTCAAATCCTCACTCCTGGCATCTGAGAATATGATCTTTAGAAATGGGGTCCTTGTGAGTATGATTAATTAGGATGAATTTGTGAGGGCTCTAACTCAATGTGATTAGAATCTTTATGCAAGGGAGGAATTTGGACATAGTAACAGGAAAATGAAGGCTGAGACTGAAGCAGTGCTTTTATAACCCAAGGAATAGCACATTCCAGCAGCACCCACAGCAGACAGAGGAAGGCACAGAACAGGTCCTTCCTCAGCCTGCACAAGGAACTGACCCTGATGACAGACACCTTCCTTTTGAGGAGCCTGTCATTTCAGCCACCACCCTGTGGTACTTTGTTACATCGACCTAGCAACTCACACAGACATATTTTCAGTTCTAAAGATCAAGAGAATGGACAGTCCCTTCAGGCTGAGAGGTCAGAATGAGAACTCCGTTGCTGGAAGAAAAGGGATCCTTGGGAATCCAGCAAGATCCCTCATGCTCTTGAAGTGTGTCTGATAGGAATAGAAAAGGTGGCTGTGGCGAAGGATGAAGAGAACTAATTACAAAGTTGTTCTTTGTGGGGCAGCAGCATCTTATGACAAAAGCTGGTGCAGAGAGGGGGATGGAGGTACTGGTATCACACAGGCCTGCCCTGGGATGTGACATGCCTCCTATGAACAGATACGCAGAAGCTTTTATGTGGAGTGAATTAACAAGGAGTGGTAACTTCGTGCAAATGAGCGAGACCTGGGCCCCCTGAAACAGCCAGATTTAGGTACCACCATGTACTGTGGTTGGTTATGTGAATGTGACAGGTTCTTCCTAGTCCCCAGTGCAAGGAAAGGGCCCAAGGCAAGACACTGCAATTTCCCTGAGTGTATAAGGAAGCTCTAGTGAAGCAGGCCAGGTGACCATTGGCTCTGTTTTCCCCGTGCTCCCCATCTGGCCACCTACCTGGCTCATCAGATGTCATTTAGGAACCATGGGTTGCCAAATTTCACCTTAAATTGAATCATGTAATTTAACTGAAAGAAAGTATAATAGGCTGAAAAGCCATGAGTGAGAAGATTGGAGAAAGAATGGCCAACAACCGGGACCCTGACCTAGCCCTGCTCCCAACTCTCAGGTGCTCTTTCCTGAATGTACTAGATTTTGCCACAAATTACCTTGTGGGTTCTGGTGGGAGTCAGAGGGGGGCAGCATTGTAACAAAATGCCCTGAGGCTGCATTAATGTCTTCCCTTGACAACTTAGATGGCAGCTAATTTATACGCTACCTCCTATTAGTTTAGGGAGCAGGGAATATAGCTAACAATAAGAAACAGAGTGTCATCTATTTCCTTAGCTTAAACACGCCTGCTTCTGCGCTGAGCAGTTGATCTCCCAGCTTGCTGTTTTCAGGCTATAAAAGCTGTTTATTTCACTCTATAAAGAAACATTTGAACTTATATGGCTATTTAAGCTTAAATGTTTAGGGAGAAAGAAAAATACAAGAGAAATTAGCAAAGTGAGGCTGAAACCTGATCTCTGGGGCTGTGAGGTTTGCATAGAAACTTCCTTTTTTCGGAAATCACACACCCCCTCGGCCTCCAACACAACCCACTGCAGCCCCAGCACACAGGAAATGGACTGGGCTACCTGGGACTCCTACATTAGCAGCCGTGTGGGTGAAGCTTCCAGAGTCAATTATTTGTCATGCTCTAGTGCGATCCACATTCACCAGGGACCCCTTGGCTTGTCAGAAGCTGCAGCTGCCCAAAGGAGATCACAGACATTGCCAAATCTGTGCAGTGTTGTTCCTCTCCTAAAAACTCTGTTTGAGGGATCTGGAGAGAAATGCGCTTCCTGTCTGTGCATGATGGAGCTGCTGCTTTGCTGGCTTGGAGACTGAGAGGTCTCAAGGTTCTGACAGAAGAATAACTTTCTCCTGCAGAGTGTTCAGATCCTCCCAGTCAGCACCCAACACCCCAGACTCTGGCCTTGACATCTTACTGGAGGGGTAGAGGTCGCCTGAGACAGGCTAACTTGCTTCACTGTCTGTGCCATTGGGGTCCTTTATTATGCCTGTTGCGTCAAGTTTTTCTTTTCTTTCTTTCCTTTCCTTCTCTTCCCTTCTTCCTTCTCTCTCTCTCTCCCTCCTCTTCCTCTCCCCTGTATGACTGAGCTATACCCCCAGACTTTTATTTGATATTTTGAGACAAGGTCTCCTCAAGTGGCTTATTCAGTCCTCAAACTTGTCATCCTCCTGCCTCAGCCTCTGAGATTACAAACCTTCAAACCACTAGGTGTGCTTTCTTGTGCTCCTTCAACCCTCCAGAATGCCTGAGATCATATAAGGTGTGATTAAAGCATATGGTGAGGTTTTAAAAGACACATTACTTTTAATCCCCCTGAAAATACTTTCCATTGCTTTGAACACACTTGCCATCATCCTGGTACTTTCTAACGCAGTTTGGAAGTCTTTTGAGTATCTTTGGTTGCACTGTGTGGCTGCAACTATGTCCTGAATCAGTTCAAAATGTTTACCTTTCACGAGCACCTTGACTTTGGTGCAGAGCCTGAAGTTGCTCAGTGCCAGATCCAGTGAATAAGGTGGATAAGCACACACTATACTGTTTTCGCACTCTTTCTGTTGGGTGCATTCAACACTCACTGCATTTTGAGCACATCTCATAAAGATGCTCGTGAAAGGAGAGTTTCAGAACTGCTTCTGTAGTATTTGAAGCAAAGGAGAGTATTTGAGGGGCTTGATGGCACTGTGTCTTTCACTGTAATAAATCTTTCTTAATTTAAACAGTCACCATATATTTTGATCACACTTCATATATTATATGATCAATATAGTTTTAAAAGTCTCTTCTTGCATTTTAGACCATGTTTTTTTGCCCAATTTGAGGACAAATGAAAGCTTTACAATAAGACAAACTAAGAGAAGAGTTCTCTGGTTTAAGTACCCACTATGTTGACTGAGTGTGACAAGTGTGTTTTAGAGGCTCAAAAAACGTGTAGAGGATTAAAAAGTGAGAAAAAAAATGGAAAGCAACCAAACCAGTGTGCTGGCAAGCCTTCAGTACCTGGCGCTTAATTCTGCTGAAGACACGCTGGCAGATAAGGAATGCCATGGAACTATTTCACATGGTGATGAAGGCAGTCCTAGGAAGAACATAGCCATCACTTCCTGCCTACCTGCAAGAGAGTTAAAGCAGCTTTAGCTGTTTGGAGCAAAGCTACAGCCAAAGTGCTGCAAACTCCTGTACATATTCCGAGCAAAATGAAGGGATAAGGCCCAAGAAGTACAAACAGGACCTGCCTTAGAAGGGAAAGATTGAATAAATAAAACACAAATGTTGCTGGGAGCCCAAATGTTTCCTGATCTTTCTGAGTTTTGCTTAACTGACACATTGGCTCATCAACGTAACAGTGAAATTCTTTTAAGTCAATTGTTGAATGTATGTCTCTCCTGCCAAACTATGATCTCCATGATGGCACAACTGCCTTCGTTTTCTTCAGTATGGTCTTTGAATATAATGTGAGAATATTTGTTACATGAGTCAGGAAATGAAATGAATGGTGTCAGTTGCCTTCATATACTTTATTGCTCAGTCTCTTCCATCCTTCCTGGGAGATAGACATTACGATCTCCAGCTGTGGACGAGGAGAAAAGGAACTTTTGCCCAATTTTACATTGCTAAGTAATCCAAAGCCAGGTCTCACTCTTAAGCTCTTCCTTTTCTAGTACAATATTCCTACAAAAGGAAAATGTTGATGAATAAAGACCACCTCATATTTCCAGGCCTCTCTGCATCAGCAAGTCATGTCACAGAGCCATAGCACTGTCTAACCTCGTTCTCCCCAGTGCACAGCTGACCCTTCTCCGCTTCAACTCCCTACTTCACGTTATTAGATTTAGGGCCAGGGAGAGAGCTCAGCGACCCAGAGCCTGTCTGGTAAGCACGAGGTCTTCAGTTTGATTCCTGGTATGACTCCCCCCAAAAAGTTACTAGATTTAGCCCTACTGTAATTGTTTGAGAATTTATACACAAAACAGTGGATTTTTGCTTATTTACATCTAGGAGCAAGTGAAAAGACTCTCAAAGTTTTAGTGCTAGTGCCTGCCTTTCTCTTGAGTGATTTTGTTCAACAAAGAATTAATGGCAATTAAGAATTTGTGGTGTTAGTATGTTTTCTTCTTTGATCAAAGTTTCACCAAGATTTGTTGGGTGGCTGAGAGACCCCTGTGTTGTGCTAGTAGATGTTCAACGAACAGCTCCCTTGGAACAAATAAATAAACAAAATCTTGAATTTGTGTTATATGCTCATTTCTGTGGTATAAACATTCTCATTCTCATTATGGTCAATTTAAAGCTGTTGATGATGAGGGACTGAGTGTGGTTGATGGGAATAGATACACAATAGCACAGGTTTTACAGTATTTCCATCATATGGGTATAGCAGATACTTATAATTTCACAAGCACTACTAACAGTATTATGTAGTAGCATAATTTGAAGTAGTGACTTTTGTGTTTTTAATGCCTTTTATTCATTTATTGTGCTATAAAGATTAATTTTAAAAATTGAAATGCGATTGTTCAAATTAAGTTTAAATTTAAATTTTTTAGTGATGGCTGTGCTCAAAAACGAGCAGGCAAGATTTCTATAAGAGTAACAATCAGCTTTCAGGAGTCAGGCACAGCCTGGCTCAAGCACATCATTTTGGAGACTGTCTTAAGTAGGTTCTTCATGTTATAGACTCTGCTCTGATCTTTGTTCTATGTACAAACAAAGCAAGACTTCAGGTGACATTAGCCAGCGAGATGTGGTTCAAGATCCCGGCTGGGAAACTAGAGAGTAAGTTTACTGTCTTCTTGATGCTCTCAAAGTTTGAGAAGCTTTGTGTGTGAAATAGTCTATATGTCATCCCATTCGTTCCTCATGATTTGTCCTTTGTTGTCCAACGTCTCTTGTGATGGATTAACTAATGGTCAACTTGTAACACCCAGTTGAATGGAATCAGTGTGGTTCTGGGTATGGAAAGCCCACCTGAGGATTGTTGCCAATAGCATAAAAAGGAGAGCTGGAGGGGAAAGATATGGTATTGTTTATGCTCCTGGAGAAGCCTGGCATGCTGGCTTTCCTCATACGAACTTGGCTGTTTGCATCATTGGAGGAGCTTGGGTCCTCACTGTCACTGAAGATGTCTATGGTTCTCCCTGGGGGGCCTCTGGTCATTTCCTTGAGTGTTACTTCCTGGCTCCCATGAAGACCCCTCAGCCTGCTAGCACATATCCCTTATCCTGCTGGTGCAGACTTTCTGGCTTTCATCACTAACCTTTGGGCCTTCCCAGTGCAGATCCTTGATACATTGCATGAGACATTGTCATGGTCTCTAGGCCTCCAGTTGGACTGGTGGAGGACACTACCATGGGATCTAGGTTTTCACCTGGACTTGTGCAGGACACTGCTGTGGGATCCAGGCCCTCAGCTGGATTCTTTGGGTCTCTAGTGTGTGAACAGACCTCATGTACTCTTTTGCATTTGACTCTTTGGGTGAATGTTATACAATCCTACAAATTATGCATCCAGTATTAAATCTTTTCCTTTGTAAACTCTTACTACAACCTCTCTGTAAACTGATCCTTGCATATTGTATTGGTCAGGGTCTTTTGACCTCTTGCTTCTGGCTGAGATCAGAGAAAGGGAGGCAGTGGCAAGAGATATGGAGGTAGAAGTATATATGTGTATTTTCTCCTTGTCTTACTGCAGTCCTAACACTACCTGTATGTGCCTCATCTTATACGTTCATCTCCCATCAACCTCACTGCACCAGTCCTTCCTTGCTCCCTTTACACCACCAACCCTCAGTTTATACCTCTGTAAATAGTACTTTGGGATAATCCTTGTATGATACTGACACTGTATCTGATGTACCAAGTACATGTATTCACTTACATATCTAGCTGCACTGGTCTTTAGGAAACCTAGCAGCCTGATTGTTGATATGGAGAAACGTTTATATGGAATATTCTCATCATGTTCATTTATCATACTCAACTATCTGCCCAGTTATCAGCTACAGGTGGAAAATCACCTTCCCCAAAACAGGGCTTTCTTAACTTCCATCATAACCTTCTCCCATGCAGATGGGTGCAACTAAGCATGGCCAGCTGGCAGAACATGGCTCTTGCTTTTCTCTGAGAGCCAGACCTCAGCTCTGATGTCAGGCTCCATCTGTCATCTGGGACCCGAAATGAAGCCATGCACTTACGGAGGCCCTTATATGGCCCCTGTCCTGTCCTTCTGATGCTGAAGTTCCCTCTGAAGTCTATGTCCTTGCCTTGCGTTGATATGTGCCTTTCTCAGTTTGACATCCTTCTTGGCCCAATAACCCAATTCTGTGCATGAATTCAGTTTTCAGAATTTCTGGAAATTCTAGGTCATTAAACTATTACAAACTGAGTGGGTACCACGCATGAGGCACACACTCCATCTATGTTAACTCTGTGAAGCTGTTCACACATGCAGTCCCTTCTACCATGGTACCAACACAGTGGTATGGCACCATCATTATCCCGCTTCTCCAACTAATTACCTACTACTTGAGCAGGTCATTTGTTTGCACTCAGATACAATCTGTGTCCTTCTCTCCATCTTCTTCTGTATTTCAGGCTTCCTTGATAGGTAGTTTCTGGCTAAGTACTGCTAAATGAAGGACTTGGTTGCAGCAAAAAGAAAGGAAAAACCCAGGGTAATTCTCTCCCTCTCTCCACTGAAGAGAGCATCTCTGGCAGCAATGGTGATTGTCTTATGGGTCCACATCTCATTAGACAGCTTTTCTATCTGCAGCCCCAGGAGGGCTGACAGCTTTCCAGCTTTCACAGAGCTCCTGAGCTACTGCAAACCTGTTTCCTTCCTCTTCTAACCCTAGATAAGGTCGTCAGTTTCTACGGTACCTAATCTCTGGATTCCTTCATCTCCATTCTGCTCTTTTGGCTCTTCTGATAACTTTAAACTAATTCCCTATATTAAATCCCTTCTTTTAAAATACCTGACATGTGTTTTTCTTTCCTAGCTGCACCTTGATTGATGATACACTGCTATGCTATTGGTTCTGTATAGTCACACTTCTGTGGTTGTGCATGTGTGTGCATGCACCAGCATATGTGAATGTATGTTTTGTTCCTTGAAAGCATCCCCTGATATGACTGCTTGTTTCCTTTGCAGTATTAACACCTGTAATGACCTATGTTATGTTCATAACAATTTTCCTCGTTCATTATTTGACTTTTTTGAGAGCCTGTAAGTTTTGTGAAGGTAGGAATTTTACCTATTACATTGATTGTTCAATTTCTAACACTCCAGCAGATGATTGGCTCAAGGGCACTCATACAGAGTAACTAAATGAAAAAAATTAATGAATCTTCATTTTACATATGAGGATACTTGAATTTAGAGAGAACTAATTTTTCAGATCGTTTGATTTTATGCTGCCCATCAGCCCAGGACACTTCCAAGTACTTTTTTGTATGGATTTTAGAATCATGGTCCAGATTCTTTATTGCAGAAGCCACCTTATTTCGTTTCCTACCACCCTCTGCCATTACCACTGTTTTAACAGAGATCTTGTGTGCCTGCTTGCACCTTAACTTGCTATTCTATCTCCATGCGCCTCTAACCATATTCTCCAATGTCTCTCCCATCCCACGGTTGGGCTAAGTTTCATTCCTTGCTACCTGTTCCTATGAAAAGGAATCCATGGTTTCCTAATAATGTATTCTATAATGGAACTATAATGGACCTACTCAGGTGTAGGTCTGAAACAGGTGGGTCCCCCAAACAGCTCATTATCAGAGTCTCCCAAGAGGAGTGTCCTAGGTCCAACACTAAATGAAGGACTATTTGTCAAGTAAGAAGCATTTGCTCTTCTGAAGAGTGTTTCTTGTGTTGTGGGAGTATCCAGGATTGACGACAACTCTCAGCGCTGCCACCATAGAAGCAGCAAGGAGGAAGTTGCTTGATGTACGTGGATATATAAAAACAGAACAAGAATTTGATGCAAATGCCAGGAAGAGAGCTGTCCGATTCTCAAATACTATGCTTCTTTGGAGCAGAAGAGATGGCTGCCTGTGCCCACAGTTGTTGACTGTCTGTGTCCTAGAGACTGCCTCCAATCCCTGTTCTCTCTGCTTGCCTCCTCAGCACTCTGTGCAGCAGAGGTCCTTACAGTAACCAGGCAACTCTGGACTCTGGCCTGAACTGCCAGCTAGAGTTGCCCGTAAAAGCACAGAATATCCGGTGAAATTAGAATTTTGCATAAACTATATACATGTATTTTTTTACACCAAAAATACTCATTGTTCACATGAAATTCAAATTTATACTGTAAACCTGTAATTTTGATTACTACATCTGGCCACCCTGTTCCCTGATACTGGGCAGAACTGAGCACTAACAAAGACTACATTCCTTTCTAAGAAAACATTTTGAACTTCCTTAGTTATAGAGCTGGGAATGGATGCTCTTTGATAAACATGGCTTTCTGCAATGCTTATTGATAGGCTCAATTATACATATATATATTTTGATACTCTTGACTGGCTGATGCCTGAGCCCCAGGTTCACCCAATGATGCTAGAATCATTTTCTGCTCTGGGATGACTTTGATAAGAAGCCCCATCTATTTCAGGAGACCAAAACAGTTCAACTAACTCCAAACAGTTTCCTAGGTGTATAATTTTTCTTTCAGCACTGGTTATTGCAAAGATGTTTAACAATTTTTTCAAAGAATATATCCTACCTCACTCTACATTTCTCATGAATATATATTAGATATGGATCATTTTCTTGAATGATAGAATTGTTTCTTATTCTTAGGGAAGTGTCTAGGTTTGTCATTCATTTATTCACTCACCAAATCTATTTTTGAGAGTATGTCACGTGCCATCTGCTGTTCTAGGTGTTGTGAATTTTGAAGTGACCAAAACAGAGCAAACTTCAACTTTGCACAGTGTGTGTTGTGGAGAAATAAGGAAAGCAGTGGGATAGATTGTGGCTCTAGGGAGATAACGGGCTTGCAATTTTAAAGTACTGTTTAAGAAAGACCTCACGGAAAAGGTAACATGGAAGCAACAATATAATGAAGAACTCCTTTTATTTAGAATGTCAAGAACTTTGTAACACATTTGCTTAGTGAACATTCTTTGAAAATGCACACCTTTCCTTGAAAGAGAATACTTTGCAGCAATTCTATAAATAACAATATATCAGATTTCTAGTATTATACTCAAACTTGTGCATTGCTGTGAATATCACTCTTCAATCTTAGACAAACTCAGGAAAAGACAGTGCACTACAGTTGATTCTAACTGACATTTTTCTACATAGTGTAGCATTTACAGGGTGGCTTTAGGAGTATGGCTGTCTGCCTCTAAATCTTGTCCCTACCACTTAATAATAATGAGATTATATACAAAAAGTTGCTTTAATGTCTGTTTCTCAGTTTGTAATATCAGGAGCACAGCATTCGTTACCTCAGAATGTTGTTATAAGTATGAAATAAGACAATACACCATTCCTGTTACAGAGCTAGTTCTTCATCATGTTCTGATTAGAAAGATATACTGAGTAAAAGGTGAACTGAAAAAAAATCAAGACAAAAGCCCCTTAAATATAGTATTTTTCAATTTCCATGTTTAAGTACTCCCAGCTTGATCAGCTGCAAGTTACCCGCATTGCTAATGAATACTGCGTGTGTAATTGGGGAGAGAGTGGCACATGGTAGCGGTAAACTGGCCCAAGGAGGTTTTCTATGTTTTTATTTAATTTTTTTAGATAGAGTTTCACTATGCAGTTTATGCTGACCTTGAGCTCAGTTTGTAGCCCAGCCTGGCTTCGAACTCTCAACAATCCTCCTGCCTCAGTCTCCCAAGTGCTGGGAATACAGCTGTGTGCCACCATGCCCAGTAGTCCAGGGTTTTAACAGACTATGTAATAAAATATAGTGTTATATCATCAAAAGTATTTCAAGAAAGTATCTTTCTTTACATTTATTGATGATATTAAAGGAGATGCTTTCAACTTTGACACTGTTGACACATTGAGGTTGATAATACTTTTTATTGTTGGAAGGGGATCTGGTTCACTGTACTATGGTGAACAGGTACTCTGACCTCTACCCACTAGAGACAAGGCAGTGCCTCTCTGCCCCAGTTGTAATGACCAAGCACTCTTCCAGACATTGCTAAATGTCACCTACGGAGTGAAATATCCCTGATCAAGAACTACTGCTTCAGAGAAAAACAAACATAAACTGGAAAGATATATTTTAGAGGGATATATTGAGAATCACATTTTTAAAACAAGGGGGAAAAACACAATGCCTGTATTATGCAAATTCCCCCAAAAGATAACTGACCCTCAGTAACTAATGGCTGGACAAATAGTACTGGTGCCACATTAAGTGACAAGGTAGGCTAAGACATCACGAGTGTGTGGATGAACCTGGCAGAATGGTTAGGGCGCCTGAGCTGAGTGGCTGCGTGTTACCCACAGTGCAACAGCGTGTTGATAGCAGACCAGTGTCAGTTCCTAACTGGACTCTGTAGCTGACTCACTGTGTAATTCGGGGCAATTCACTTCACTGCCTAGAGCTTCAGTATCCTCCTTAATGACAAAATAATGAAGACTGACTTAACTAGATTGTGAAAATAATAGTCAAATCGTATACATATTTAGTAAAAGAGGAAAGAAAAGGGTCCTTGTTAACTTTGGGTTTTAGGGGATTGATGGGCCTTGGGCAGGGGCTGATAGGAGGGGAAGCCAAAGGGGTAGGGAGGCCCGGGGAAAGTGAAATGATAAAGTGCCTGCCCTGTCACACAAGGCTTCGGGTCACTGCCTGGAAATGTGAGAACAAAATGGGACCCCAAGCTAATGGCTTTCAGGTGTTCGGCCCGGCTGCCTGGCCCCTGGGGAATCACACTGAGACCAAGGCTAATGTTCCAGGGCTGCCAAGGCAAACATCCAGGCTCACAGTAAGCCAATCAGAGCCCAGCACCAGGGCCTCCCACCAGACTGCACAGCACCCCCTGGCTGCCTGTGTCCACACCTGCCCACTGGGGACCTAGGGTCAGGTACCCCTGCTCTCTCACTGTTGCCCAGTCCCTTCTGGAAGGCCCTGCTTCCCTGCTCCCGATCCATGCCAGGAATGGTGGCATTTTTTCCTCTTTCTCGCTCCCAGCATAGGCCCTATGGAAACCCCTGCTGGTTTCCTGACTCTATCCCTTAGACACTAGATAGATAATCCCTCCACGCCTCCTCCTGTCATGCCTTTGCCTTGCTGTATTCTTTGCCCCCTGCACCCTGTTCCATCATGATTCTTACCAGTATTCTTCCATCACCCAGCTACGATGATGGACATGACCCAAGACACCTCCCATCCAAGGTCTGCCTTGCCCACACAACCCTCTCTGGTGGGATGTAAGGCAGATGGAATGTCACAAATACAACATTTGTGATTTCCAAGGCTGTGATAGAAGGTTGCCAGGGAAGTGGGCATGCAGGTCAGCAGAGTCAACTCTGCTCTAGGATGCCTATTGTTGTCACACAAATTGCAGGATCCTGACCTAGAGTTTACAGAAGGGTCTGTCATTATACAGACAGGACTGTGGTGGGAGGAGTTTTGCTCTAGGCCTTACCATTTGTGGGTCTGAATCTAGATAACGCTGTTTATTTGTCAGCTGTGCAGATACTGTGTAGGCCCTCTGAGTCTGTTCCCTCGTCTATCAAGTTATTTGCTTTAGCCTTTCACATGATTATTTAGAGGGTTACTGAGACGGTTATTTCATTCTGCAAGTATTTGTTAAGCATCAATTATTTGCCAGGAGTGGTGGTGGGTGGTAGGAATACAGTACATTCCTGATCTCAAGGGGCCCAGACTCTAGAGAAATAGACATGAGAGAAACTATGGTAAGATAATAGATTTCATAAGGATGGGGGAAATAAGAGATAATAGCGAGGCCTTCCTGGAGCCTGCCGTTCTCCACCCTGCTTCAGGGCCTTTGCACTTACTTTTCCCTCTGTGTTCCACCCTCCCTCAGGTCTCTCAGAGCTTGCTCTCTAGCTTCCTTTGGGCCTCTGGCCAGGTGTCATTTAGTCATGGGCATCCCCCTTGAGTATACCCTACATAAAATACTAAGTGTTTCCTCAGACTGAATTCCCCACGCCCTTTGTTTTCTTCCTGGCTGCATCGCCGTCCCATCCGTAATACTTCTGTTGTCTCTCTTCCCACCCACAAGGGAGGCACCGTGAGGCCGAAGGCATTGTTTAGTTTACTGTCATACTCCACCACCTGACACTGCATCTCATAATGCGATGCAATGCCTCGATAGATGATTGGTGAGTCAACGGACGGATCAACAGGTGAAAGAAGGAGAAGCGGGGCGAACAGGGAGCCGGAGAATTAATTCCTCCTGGGAGGGTCACAGAGAAGGAGGCCCTCGAGGGAGGTTTGAAACAGAGTCAGAGAGGCTTGAGTCATGCAGGGAACGGTGGAGAGCAAAGCACAGGCGGGGAGCCAAGACCGAGCCCAGAAACGGCCGGTAGTTTCACGCACTAGGGAGCTACAGATAGGCTCAGAGGCTCTGGCGGAAAATGTATATGCGGGCAAAAGGGCTGGTGAATCCCTCTCAGGAAGGATAGAGTTGGCATGTAACTTAAAACCTAATTTAATTTTTAAAGTAGTACAGCGCCAGGCACATAAGGGACGCTCAGCACTTGCTCAGAAGTAGCTCTCTCCTATATTGGCCCATGAAGATCATTAAGGAACAGATCACTCTACTGACTCCAGGTGACGGCATCACCCGTTGACCCCACCGCAGAGAACTGTTGCAGGGGAGACGTGGGCGCATTGGTGTTTGGGCTGGATCACCCCACAGAATGGGTAGGTCAGCCTCAGTGTACCCCTTTAGAAAACATTTGCCCATCCTCAGAACCGACCATGCACAGCCTGCCCCCATCCAGCCAACCATGCCATTTTAAAAACTTGTACCCAAATGTGATTTTTCCCTAAGGCCTTGCTAAATTAGGGACCAGCCCCTATTCTACCAGTTCTGGTGCCAGTCCACAAACCAAGAGTGGGTATTTTTTTATACAGAGTGAGCTCTTCTCTCAGATTTAAAGAAGTATTTCCTCTTTGAAGAAGATGAAGTTTCCAGAAAGGCTCCTGGCACTTGCCTGAGTCTCTGCTGACGTACTTGGATCAGGGTGGAGGCTGAACGCTCACGGTGGACCGATAGCAGGTGCTGAAAAGGAACTATGTAGGGTTTGCTGTATTAAATCCTGCTCCAGTTCCCAGTGCCTTTAGGGTTTGGATTAGATACCATTCTAGGAGGAATTGAAGAGCCTTATTGTTTTGAGACGTGGTTAAAATTTTAACAGTTCAGAAGTCCTGTCACTTGTGAATGGCGCTACAGTTTATGGTTTTCAGGCTCCGTCACCTCCCCTCTTTGGCAGCCTCCCCCTTTCAGCCTCTCGGCCTCTAGGATCACCTAGATCAGTGCACTCATCGTTGTCACCATAAGCAAAGTCTTTCTAACATGTGCATCAACTGGCACAATGCCTACTTAAAACTCCTCTGATAAGAATGACTGTCACAGGAAATAATGTCCAATCTAAACCCCTTCCCCTGACATTCAGAGACCCCTTTCAAGTAACATCAGCTGACCTCACTTCCAGCACCCTACATGTCTGCAAGACTAGGAGACAACAGGGTCCTGTTGTACTTTGTCTCTCTTTTGGGTATATCTACCAACACAAGACCCATTTATCCTGTTGAGAGAGTTCTCAGTACAAATTTCCTGAAAAACTTAAGGAAATACAGAAGAGGGATACAGACACAAACACCTGTTTATGTTCTTTCCTTTTGAGTCCTTCATTTCCCATGACAGCCATGTTTTCAAGGATAGTAACTTCTCTGACAGGACTCATGTACTCTTAAGTCAAAGTGAGCAAGGATCACTGAAGCAGTTTCCTAGTGGCAGCAGATCTGTGAGGATGTGAACCCCAGCATCCGTCCCTTTCTCCTCATTCTAGGCCACTGAGACACTGGTCCATGCCTTGTAAGGAAAGGACTGTGTCCTCCTTGGGGTATTTTGAAATCACTAATGGTGCCAGTAACAGAAATCACAGACTTTAGGATATTAAGGAGGGAATGACTGAAAATTTAATTAATGTGTCTCAGATCAGCACATACAAGTAATAAGCCTTGGTTCCCTCCTTATTGCCACGTTGCCAGTACTTACTGGATGTGGCCATATTAAAAGGGCTCCTCCGTGACCTAAGTCTGATACTTCAAACGCAATCAAGGCTCTGAAAGTCGGTGTCTCTCTGCCTTTGGTTGATTTTAATATGACATGAGGGCTTGGGTGTCCCTCTTATTTTATTTATTTATTTATTTATTTTAATGGCCTAAATTCAACTCCACTAAGCAAATCAATTCAGCACCGAGGCTAAAATTTATAATACAACCACCAATACTATGGCTCAACAGGGTGCATTAAGAGGCTAGTTAAACACCAAATGCAGTATAAATCTCAGCCTTATAGGTATGCTGAAAACATAAATAGCTTCCAAAGAGCTACAATCAATACTAAGATATATGTTCTGGCACAAAGTGTGCAAATAATTTAAATTTTAAATTAGCCCCTCCTTAGTCACCCCTCCCCTTAATATCCTGGACTCTGCAGTTTCTGTTACTGGCACCAAATTTCCAGCATTGGTTTTTGAATTTCTATTAAGATATCAAAAGGGAGATTGAGGTAGGATGTGCATCTCTGTGTTTCGTGGAATCCAAAGATGCAAATGAAGAGGACTTGAAGAAAGGGTTTGCACAGAACGAGATAAAAAGCAGGATAACAGGGCACCCAAGAGGTGCAAACAGAGGGGATGGCAGAAAGGAGGCACCAAGTTGGTACTGAGAAAGTCTAGAAGCCAACAGAAGGGTCAGGACATTTGGAAGTTGTGTTTTGGCTTTCTTCATGGGGCTGGGCTGGGGCCTGGTAAACCCACAGATTCTTTTTTTTTTTTTTTTATTTTA